>KZ308262.1:461924-534712 GCA_000376725.2 Ladona fulva
ATTACTGTTTTGCAAAAAATCTCATTTACTCATTTTATTTTTTATTACATTTTTTCATTAACTCATTCAAGTTGTTATTTTCCGCTAAAATTTGTTAAGCTCACGTTCCACCCTTAATTTCATTGACATAATAATATTTAATTAATATAAATATTTGATTTCCGCTCCCAAGTATTTTATATACAGAGGTCAACGTACAGTTTAGTTCATTCACACAATAGATACATATTTATACAAGCCAACGTAGCAGCGACAATTCCACAGTGTTAGGTATAATTAATGTCAAAGTGAACAGATGAGTAACGTACGTATCAAGCGTAATTCAAATTATGATGTTAATGCGGTGTATAACAATTGTAAAAATGCCCAACACACGAATGCAGCCGCAACTAAGCGAACCTTCTCAAAGGTATTCAGTCTTCACCATGTTCTTTGGTCTCTGTTGAAGAAGCCCTAAACAGCAATGATCGCACTACGCCTTTCAATCTAACGAAGAGTAAATTGGTGGATCTCACATTCATTTTTTCGTCATTAAAATGATACACGTGTAAGAATAAGTGAAGATTTATCTAATCGATTATCAGAAGGATTCATTCAGTATAGAGGCAACCATATACACAATTTGAATTACAGAAATGTTGGCACACACAAAATTTCTAGACACCTAAGTCTCTGTCACGGTTAGCAGCCAAATACGAATAAGAAATAATATAAATACATTTTCCAATAATCAAATAATCAATTCGTAACGAAAAAGGCCATACGTCGACCTTGATAGGACACAATAGCAACTACTTAATGGGCAGGATTGGGAAAATGTAGACCTATTTACCACTGAATACATCGTCAAAAATATAAACATGAAAATAATAAACTAAAGTTGTAAAATAATATATAATTTGTGCCGTAGCAAAAACTTCGGAAATAAGAACTGATTTTACGGAGAAAATAAAAAGAATCTCTTACCAATTACAAAAATTATCGGAGTGCAAAATATTAAAAACTCTAGATTTTGGAGAATTTTTCCAGAAAATTGAAACACTCTTGGCATAAATTTAACCAAATGACAAAATGGAGGAAACGGTAACGTAACTAATGGCTATAACCGGTATGAATCCTTGGACAAAGCAGATGAATGTACTGATACAGTCAAAATATACGTACCCCAGCATCCTTTCAAGTGAAAAAAAACAAGACACCCCACGAAGATATGAAAAACTAAATACCTCGCTACATAAGAGCTGAAGATACGATCAGATTCGTGATTTTCAGTAAAACAAACGAAAAACCTGCTGTATTTATAGCGATGGAGATACTGGGGGAGAACGATAAGAAAACGTGGGAGCACGTTTTCTAGAAAACTCCTCCGAAAAGAGAAGGCGCTCTGTCCAAAACGCAAAAGACTTGATTAGAGAACATCTGTCTACATATTCCGCTAAATGAAAGGAAATCTCGCTCTTTGATCTCACCGTCACAACGATCGTTTTGCTCTGGAAATATTCTTTGTTTTCCGTCTCTCGTGCGGCCATGATTCATTTTTACGTTCCCACTTTAGTTGGACCATTTTTCATCTCATACGTATCTTCTTTATCGCCATTTTCTCTCTCTCTCAAGGTGTCGGCCCTAAAAATGCCGCCAGAGGAACTCATTTCATCTGCATAAGCAAATTTGGCGGAGGGAAGTGGCAGGTGCTGCCGCTTCTTGTTTGGGAAGAAATTTCCATTCCTCTCGATTCCTTATTGTTTGTTCTCGGAGAGGGAATTCGAAGAGAGTAGTCTTCCTTTTTGTCCTTTTTAGAGAGTTGGGATGAATATGGCTTGAATTTTTCTTCTCACCCTATTTTTGCATTGCTCAAGTTGTGTTTGAGTCGCGCGACTTTTCTTAGGCCAAGTACACCCGTGCGTTTTTCTGCCGTGCGATGCCACAGCGGTACCGCACTTACGGTCAGGGGTCTATTAGTTTAGATTCACACATGCTTAGGACATTGCACCTTAAAAAAACGCACGCGTGAACTTACTTTTCCAAAAAACTGCTGCGCCGTACGGCAAAAAATGCACGTGTGTAGCGTGCCTTGAGGTGAAAACTCCGAGGTAACTGAGCGATAAATATCAAAAGTATTCCCCAAGTAGTTGTATAATGAGTTGTATGCACCTCTTACAAGTTTCCTATATACCGTTTCTAAGTCGGAAATTTTTCTTGAAGTTATCCTGAGGAATGTTTCAAATTATTTATAACATTTACTTCGTGAGTACTTAAATTATTAGAGGGTTCCAAAATCAGATCGTGTTACCTAATCGCAAGGAGAAACACAAGTGAAAATTTTTGACATGGCTGGTTCTCGAACCCAGGTCTTCCACTTTCCGGTGCATATTCTAAGCTCTAAATCACTATGCCGAGTCAATTCCGTATTGGATGCTTCGGAAGCAAGGCAAGTCGCGCTCCACATAGCGGCACCAAACACTGCCAGAGGTCTTCAAAGATTTAGCCGACTCAAACAGCGATGTTTGATGAAATATCCCCTAAAAATGTACTCAGGGAATTATCTTGTTCAGTAGTTGGTGTTGGACCTGAAAGCGGCATCACCTGAGTTCGAAACCCAAGCATATCGAAAACAACAACTGCTGCTTCTCTTTGGGTTTCAAGCTATACCTGCTTTGTTTACGCTATTTCCTTAAAATTACGTGCTCCTTGAAATTTGCAAAAAACCACAAAAGGAATACAAAGAAGGACTTCAGTTTCGAAGAAACGTTACATATGAAACAAAAGTCGTACTGCGTATCGTTCGTTTAGTTTTCTTAACTGTTCAACTCATGGAGCATTTATTTGTAAATAATTACCACATAGTTTGAATTAAATCTTTTTTATTTCCTTACCTTATTTGCTATGACCCAATCGCATAACGTTTTTCATCGTAATTATTCCGTCGACTCTTCCATGATAAATTTGACTGCCGCCAGGAGTGAACCCGGGTCAGCTGCCAACAAAGGCGGATGCACCACGAATAGAGCTTGTAGGAAGTCTCGGTAAAACTAGTTGTATAATGCATCAAATTAGTTCTGTGATATTTCCGATATTATAGGTAACAATAACGTGAATGGAGGAGCGTCGTGGAAAGTATGTGAACTAGATAACTTCGCATTTCCGAAGATCCAGTTGAAAAGGCTTTAACGCTTTGCATTGCCTCTTTTATCGACCAGTTAGAATATTTATTAGGCGATCTGGTAGTGCTCTCAAAACTGCAAATTTGCGTATTAAATGGTATTTTACTAGATAAATATTAATAAGTCATCTAAATATAATTTTAGGAGATTCCAGACGCCTTAGTTTCCCCTACCAAACGCTATTTCTGACCTTTCCATTATGGAAATTCAAAGCACAATGTTCATTTCTTTAAACGGTTGTCTAAAAGACGAAGAGGGAAAAGCGGACATAGTTGAAATCGCTCGGTTGAAAAATATTGTCACTCGGAAAGATGTGTGAAAGAGAAGACTTAGGTCATGCGATCTGCTGCTTTCATTGCTTTTGAATACATGTGCTTGCTTACTGTCATTTTGCCATTCAATAGTATATTTTTTATTTTTACTGTACCATGTAAGTCGAGTATTTATCGGTTCTAAGAAAAATATTATTTTTAATAGCTTCGCAGACTGACTTTAGTATCTATCAGGCATGTGTTGTATTTAGAGAATAATTTTGCGCTTCATTAGTTTATCAATGCAGATGCGGACTATGAGGCAATTCTAGTTTCTCTATAAAGCTGGGACACGGTAACCGTTGCTACCTATCACATGAATTTGCTTTGGTAGGTTTAGCTACTGGAAAACTTCTCTTATAGTCATAAGTTTATTTCTCTTTATTTCTTACGAGCTGTAATTCAAAGATAACAGCGGATCTTCTCGTGTTGTACCTTAAGTGTTTCACTGTGAACGGAGATGCATTTTGAGATTTAATTAAAAAAATATTTTTCACTTTGTTAGTTTGCTAATTAAGATAATTTTTGAGATTAACTTACGTAACGAGGATCATTCCACATAATTTACATACGAATGCAACCAAGAATATGTTTTTCATAAACGGTTTTATACCCAAATATTCCAATCCATACTTATTTAGGTCAGGAGATAAGATATGCAGGCAACGATGCAAGGGTCAGCTTGCATGAATTGGTACCATTTGCACTTATCTATCTTATACGTATCTAAATATTTACTCAAAATATTAAGATATTACATGCTTCCTTAAATGATTCTTCGATTTATTTCAATGTTAAGAAATTCCTCAATGCACCTGATAATGGGAGACAATCGGCATTGACCTGTGATCTGTAACTGACTTAAGAAGCGCAGAATTCCTTCGAACTTTACGACCCCGAATTTTGTCATTATCTAACATTCTAAAAAACCCGGAGCGCGTATACTTTCTCATATATTTCCAAGAACAACTTTACGTATACCACATGCTATTTCACGCTCGAAATAAATTCCTTTGTTATTTGAGAAAGGATTTTGTTCCGTGCAGACATAACTCTCCCTGAAAAGTGCTGGCCTGTTTGAGTCACATTAAGCGGAGTTGAGATTTTCAAAATTAGCGCTCTTTATGGGCCTCGTAAAAATGAGATATGCTTCGCAGGAACGAATGGAAATAAGCTTGCATATATGGCTCCTGGAATAGGTGCTATTGTACGGCGGCCCTTAGAGGAAATCTCATTTTCTCAAAGTACTGCAGTAAATATGGGAAACGCTATGAATATAAATATGAGAAATGGAAAGGCCAGAAATTTTTAATATGAATATTGTCTGTTATCTTTCAAACCAAAATATTGCGAAGAGGGATCAAATATAATAAAATATTAACTTTAATTGCTTATGAGATTTTAGAACATATTTTGGAGCTTAAAAATGTCCCTCTTACTTTACATTTATTTGTTCATAGCCAAAAAGACCCCCAAAGATCATGTATGTTAACTTCTGTAATGCGTTTGAAATAACTGTTTTTATAGTATGATATTGTTGCTTCAAAAAATGGATAAATAATTTATTCATTATAAGGAATGGAAGCGGAAACTGTAATTTATAGACAACTTTGACATTTTCTAAGGCGTTATCATATTTTCTCTTTTGGAAAACTTGTTCCTTCATTAACAACTGATTAACTGGTATTAAACATTAAAGTTTTTCGACGAATATAAGATACAAGCCATTGAAATACCAGTTATTTTAGAAGAATTTCTCAATAAAATGTACAACGATTCAAAACTTATACATAATTGCCTCCGAGTCATCTTCCATTTAAATCATGCCAGTCTTTTAATCAAATTTTTGATTGTCGCGGCTTTATTGCGAGGAAAACAATTAAGAAAAACATCCTATTTTACATTTCAGTGGATATAAACTGCGAAGTCATATTTCATATCCACCTGTCTAAAGATAGCGCTAGGTTGAAATTGAGACCGATAAAATTCTTTCCGCCCTTTTTTGGGGTAAATTGTTTTAGTTACGGTTGCTATACATTCATCCTAAAACGAATTACATATTTAAGAAGGGGAGCCTACATATTATGTACAAACATTTGTGTACTTTTTTTACGCTGGAATCGTTGAAAATTAGAATTCTTCTCGGTGTTATGGGAATGTTAACCATAAAACTAAAATATTTAAAGCAACATTTTCAACCAGTTTTTCTCCTCAGCACATTTACGCAATAAATCAAAATTCGCGGTGCATCTAGCCGTATAATTGTTAGCCTCGGAAAGAATACTGTTTCTTGAGAAAGGAAAGAGAGCAATTAGAGGAAGAAAAACATATTACCAAACACAGAGGAGCGATAAAATAACTTTGAAAATAAAGAGTATAGAATACGTAAAATAAGAAATATATAAGGGCAAGGGTAGCACTGTTTTAACGAATATAATGTAAGGGTTTGGAAGACATTATGACGGGGTAAAAAACAGTTTCCCATTGCAAGGTTTAATGCACAATTATGTCGTTCGTACAACTATTTGAACGTATTTAAACTAGACGACCAAATATGAGTGATGTACTTTTTCGGATAGTTGAGTTTTCTACAACGGAATTGATTTTGATTGATTAAAACGAATCAAATCAATAAGAATGCTAAAGTGGAATGATTTCCCGTATATTTTTACTTGAAAATATTAAATTAAATATTCAAATACAATAATTTTTCAGGCAGTGAAGAAAAGAGTGTATCAACCGAAGGCATTGGTCGCAGGTTACCACCACGTTTGGTTCAAAGGACGAATGCATTAACTCTTTAATAAGGGAGCGCTAGGCCAAGTTGGCATCTCTTCCACCCAACTTCCATTGTCAATGCGTAAGTTAAATTTAATGTTTAGAATGGAAAGATCTAATAAAACAAAAGCACAAGAAGATCGGGTTTGTGAGAAAGAATCTTCTTAACTGAACGTTGAAGAAGACAAAACTGTGCGAGAAAGCACCCACGATGATGTAATATATTACCCAGCGGATTAAACGTGTACTCGATAAAACGAGAAAGTGCAGCGCAAGGGGATATGATTCGGTTAAAAATGCTACGATTAGAAGGCAAGCGTTACACAAATGCACTCAGACACAGGTTGGGAATCCTTGAAAGAAACGAGATTAGGCTGCCATTGCTTGCTAAATTCAGCGAAATTATATCTTTGGAAGACGTAATCGGTATTATGCCACCCCTAGCTGTTTAGGCCGATTCGGAAATGAGCATAAAAAAAGAGAAATAGATGCGAGGACAAGTCGTTTTAGTGATTCATTCTTTCCGCCGAAACTATAAGCAAATGTGGTAACTCGTACGCTCGTTTTTTACACCCCCTGCTACAAGCCAAAGGCGGCTTACAGGGTATTTATGTAGATGTGGATTTAGCATATGCACGTATGAGGACACACCAATAATACTACGTTATATTACTACAATTCATGTTATACTATATGATTTTATTATTATTATGCTAATTACATTACCGTAATACTGTGGAATATGTCTACAGTATAATATATAAGGAGAACAATCTTAATAAATGTCGACCCCTTTAGCTTACGAATCAGAGAAACGTGGAATTCTTCCCTCTGTTACAAAAAGAGGAAGGATTGAAAACTTAAGATTTCAGCGACGCAACGCAAAATCCGAAAAACCTTACCCGTACTCCGTGAAATCTTTACGTTTCGTGCTTTCCAAGGGAATCACGCTGTGCGCTAACGACCGTGGTGCCCTCGTCAAGGAGCGATGTTATTTCCGTGCGCAAGAAGGGAACGCAGAGAAAAAGGGATAGGCAGGGTTCCTTGGGGAGGTGGGAAGTACCTCCCACGGGACAGTCCTATCTTCTTCTCTGGAAAGAGCCCCGAGTGGCCACATTCGACCCGAGCACTCTCTTACCTCAGAATAAACATCCCCAATCGCCTTCGCACGGGACATTTAACACGTGCTTGCTCTGCTCTTTTCTCTCCCCTTCATTTACTTCTTCATCCCAGTCTCGCTGTACTCACAAGCATTCCCATACATCCATTTCCTGTTGCAGAGAAAGGTTAAGTGCGGTGCTCGAGACTGACGACATCTTTTGTCGAAAATGAGTATTGACTCGCTCCAGTGGGTGCAATAGGAAGAGTCCTTCGCCACACGCATTAGAAGCTCTGGCAACAGAATTATCAAATTTGATGCCGGTAAGAAGCGCCTATAAGAATATCATGCATCGATTCACTTTATTTTTCATCACTCTTTTGATATTCCAATATTTAATCTTCATTCCGTATTTTCTTTTTCCTTTTATTCTTCCGTTTAATGATATCTTACAGCCTACTTCTTATAATCTCAAATTCAACATCTGATATAATATGAATTATTTGCAAAAATTATGCATTTTTTGTCTATTTTTTCCATCTATTTTGCTAGACTTTTCTTTTACTAAGATAATTTTTGAGATTAACTTACGTAACGAGGATCATTCCACATAATTTACATACGAATGCAACCAAGAATATGTTTTTCATAAACGGTTTTATACCCAAATATTCCAATCCATACTTATTTAGGTCAGGAGATAAGATATGCAGGCAACGATGCAAGGGTCAGCTTGCATGAATTGGTACCATTTGCACTTATCTATCTTATACGTATCTAAATATTTACTCAAAATATTAAGATATTACATGCTTCCTTAAATGATTCTTCGATTTATTTCAATGTTAAGAAATTCCTCAATGCACCTGATAATGGGAGACAATCGGCATTGACCTGTGATCTGTAACTGACTTAAGAAGCGCAGAATTCCTTCGAACTTTACGACCCCGAATTTTGTCATTATCTAACATTCTAAAAAACCCGGAGCGCGTATACTTTCTCATATATTTCCAAGAACAACTTTACGTATACCACATGCTATTTCACGCTCGAAATAAATTCCTTTGTTATTTGAGAAAGGATTTTGTTCCGTGCAGACATAACTCTCCCTGAAAAGTGCTGGCCTGTTTGAGTCACATTAAGCGGAGTTGAGATTTTCAAAATTAGCGCTCTTTATGGGCCTCGTAAAAATGAGATATGCTTCGCAGGAACGAATGGAAATAAGCTTGCATATATGGCTCCTGGAATAGGTGCTATTGTACGGCGGCCCTTAGAGGAAATCTCATTTTCTCAAAGTACTGCAGTAAATATGGGAAACGCTATGAATATAAATATGAGAAATGGAAAGGCCAGAAATTTTTAATATGAATATTGTCTGTTATCTTTCAAACCAAAATATTGCGAAGAGGGATCAAATATAATAAAATATTNAAACCAGTCCCCGACCAGAAAAAGTCCGTCGAATCTGGAGTCAGGGACCTTGGGATTGATGCGCTAACCACTCCGTCATCGCGGCCGATAATGCAGCGAATTCCCGATATTGCCAAAGTACCAACCTCTAGAGAGTCGTTATCAGCGGATTTAATAATTATTCTCAAGAAATCCTAGAGACATTTACTTGTAAGTTACCAATTCAGTGTCCTCCTGCCAAGTCCTTTCATTTCTTAGACAAAATTAACTAAAGAATGGCTTTAGTGATCCGCAAGCTAAGTTCATTCTTACGGATGTGTTTCAATACAGAAGCTTCGGAGGCACTATCGTAGAGTTATACCAATGCCCTGTCAAATATGAAATTAAAATTACATAAAAATTTCGGATATTTATGAATTTTAATAACAACCATACTTTATTGTATACCCTTCTAATCGAATCACGTTGAAATTACTTTGTATTTTATTCGACAACTTTTTAATAACTGTTTTATGAGTTGAATAAAAGATGGGACTTCTTAGTCCCAAACCCACCCAATAAATATGATTGTATTGTATTTCATAAATCAATGATGCAATGATATCGTACAATTTGCAACAAAACACCAAATAAATAAATAAATAATAAAACATAAATATAACTATGCTGCAATTTTACTCGCATTATTTCTGTACCCCGTGATGGAATTCCACAAGGTTAGGATTTCTCCAACAGATAATATAATTTTTTGGTATCTTCTTCATACTTCTCCATTCCTCTCTTGGTCAGTAATGATACGAGGAATATTTTATTTTTTCCAAAATTTTGGATATTCTACCGATTTACTTTTATCAGCACCGAATGAAACATTTTCTAGGCATTTAAAGGCACAGCACTGCAAGAGAATTCCACAATTTGTGTTCTCACGTCCACACGCAGTAACCGTTTGTGTATCCGAAACGCAGCCTTGGAGAGTCCCGTTTCCCTTCGATGTATCCCATTCCTGCCCTCCATTCCTTTTTCCATTACGTCCATATCCTTTTATCAGGAATATACAGATAGCGCTCCCTTGAGGTTTCGGAGGCTGAAAGTGTTAATACCGCTTCTGCGATGGGACATTGCGCCGTCCAAAGGAAAGGACTGCAATAGCTTCGATTCCCAGTGGACTTCTCTCTCTGAAGTCGCAAGAAAAAGAACATTCCTTCCAAGCAAACTGGATGGGAGACTCTAAATAAATTACCAGACCATTGCTTCCATGGCATTAACTTCAGAGAGAATTCTATCGTAGGAAAACACCGCTGAAGATATTATCTATGAATATTATCCTTTCTAAATCGTAGTTTTGAACACGACTTCTTTCTTTTGAAAATGACAGGGGATCTCGGAAGGACTTAAAACTGTATTCAAAGTGATCATAGAACCATGGCGACCCTGTTTATTTACACGTTCACTCACCTTAGGGTTCAAGAATTTATCCACACAGAAGAGAAAGTTGCAAAATCTCCAGCTATGCCAACAAAACGAGTGCTACTCCCATCCTATAATTTCCATAGCAGTGTTTTAACCATATCACATCATCAGCTGAGTGAGTCAGAAACAGCACTCCTCCATAAAGGTTTAAATTTGATCCGACATTATCACATTCCCAAAAAAACTCCGCAAACTTAGATATTGACAGTGACAGCCTGAAATCAAGAAAGCGTCTCATTTAAACATACTTTGGCACTCAAGATTCAGCCGCACTTAAACTCTCTCTCTTCACCTCTTCCGAGTGCTTTCATGAAATCCAAATTGATTTCCACCATCAAGAACACCATCGAGAAAGAATATCTGATTATCACCAAGGCCAACAAAGGGAACTGATTTTTGAACATGGATAAAGTGATTATTTAAAGAAATGTTCCGATTTTCTGACAAAAAAATCTAGGCTAACTTCGGATACAACAGTTAAATTCAACAATGAAATCCTTAAATACCTTACAGTACAGATTACCGTATCCTATATAGATACAAAATCGTCACAAATCGTTTTCAAAATAAATTATAAACAAATTTTATCTATGGGAGGTTTTGTATCGCTTAGAAACACTTATTTGAAAATAGCTACATACGGATTAAAGAAACTTTTGGCAAATTCTAGTGATTTTCCTAGAATCATTCCATCAATACTACAAATTCTTAAACAAAAATTTAAAAACAAAACATTCCATATTCGGTATCTTTACATTAAAAAAACGTATTGTATAATGTTTTAACAATTCTGATTTCCGATTAACCACAGAAAATGTTAGTCTTGGCTCCTCAAGTCTTGTGGTTACTATTGCTGATGAAAAAATTCTTGGAGTTGCCTTTTTGCGGCTACTGCCTGGCTTCGACGCTCATATTGCACACATCTCGTTTTCCTATCCTTGGGCGATATCATTCGGATATCGAATTTTCGTTTTGCGTTGAATTTACCAAACGGAAAACTTGCCTCCATGATGTCATGTTTCCCCAATCTATATATATNCCCTTCACCTCTTCCGAGTGCCTTCATGAAATCCAAATTGATTTCCACCATCAAGAACATCATCGAGAAAGAATATCTGATTATCACCAGGGCCAACAAAGGGAACTGATTTTTGAACATGGATAAACGTGATTATTTAAAGAAATGTTCCGATTTTCTGACAAAAAAATCTAGGCTAACTTCGGATACAACAGTTAAATTCAACAATGAAATCCTTAAATACCTTACAGTACAGATTACCGTATCCTATATAGATACAAAATCGTCACAAATCGTTTTCAAAATAAATTATAAACAAATTTTATCTATGGGAGGTTTTGTATCGCTTAGAAACACTTATTTGAAAATAGCTACATACGGATTAAAGAAACTTTTGGCAAATTCTAGTGATTTTCCTAGAATCATTCCATCAATACTACAAATTCTTAAACAAAAATTTAAAAACAAAACATTCCATATTCGGTATCTTTACATTAAAAAAACGTATTGTATAATGTTTTAACAATTCTGATTTCCGATTAACCACAGAAAATGTTAGTCTTGGCTCCTCAAGTCTTGTGGTTACTATTGCTGATGAAAAAATTCTTGGAGTTGCCTTTTTGCGGCTACTGCCTGGCTTCGACGCTCATATTGCACACATCTCGTTTTCCTATCCTTGGGCGATATCATTCGGATATCGAATTTTCGTTTTGCGTTGAATTGACCAAACGGAAAACTTGCCTCCATGATGTCATGTTTCCCCAATATAGGATATAGTACAGGTTACTGATGTAACTAAAATGAAATCATTATCGTACCTTTAGTCATGCATCATTTCTTACGATACTACATGAGTTAAATTGAATAACCTGAAGTTCAAATTTAAATACCTATAGAAGACAAAAAAATCGCATTAAAACTTATACGAGGTCTTGTATGAGGTTATAATATTAGTAGCTTTGATAGGTATTTCGTTGCGCGGGACTAAAAAACGCGGCACCTCAGGCGTGCAGCTTACAAGTTAGAGATAACTCTGCCCCGCCCACTCATAATGTCAGAGTTTCTCAAGAGTGAATTTTTCTCCACATTTTTGAGTGACGTTTTCAAATCCACAGAAGTAGCAGCTTCCCAGTTCTTTTCAGATCTTTGCTTGATTTCGCAATTTTTGTAAGAAGATCAACATTACGGCAATTTAGATTCAAAGGACTCAGGATGATGCCCTAGTAAAAGGAAATGTGATATACCATGCGTGTTACAAAGGAATGTATCCTCTCCAAACCTTCATATAAAAACTGGTTTCGAGTTTTCCATACAAACAATATCTTAATGTCTGACAGAAGTATCTAGTTAATATAGAGTAAGAGCTGACACAGAGAGAGAGTAGGTCAGACACGATGAAATGAAGCATTTTATTTCAGGAAACCCGATAACAAAATAAAGATTAAATCCCCGTCTGTATTTGTCTATGCAATGATACCAGGCATTTAATTATGTGCACATCTGGTACTCTGCCATCACTCAAGTCCTAATTCCACGTTCCATTCGGGTCCTTTAACAAATTAAGCTATCGCACCGATGGATTCTGATTTTTTTCACTTCTATTTATCCTCTGGGAGTTCCATATTCTATCAATGAGCAGAAATTCGATAACATTGTCAAGAGAGTGTACATTTGAATTAGCTATATATAAAGGTCAATTGTCTGTGGTGAAAATAAGGAGCCAATTGGAAAGGGGTTTATTGTAATATTGCAGTTTTTTTATTTATTTAACCCTTTTGGCGGTGTTAGGTTAATGGACCTCTATTACACATAAACTCAAAATATTGACATTTCTGAAATTAGTTCCCGAAAATAACACATTTGTATTCTTTATGTCACTTCATTACACTCTGGAAATTTAAGTTCTAAGTTAGTTATATTTTTGTCATAAAATAACAAGAGGAGGTATTAAGCTACAATTTATTTAACTAAATATGACTGATAAGATCGGAAAATACAAATCATGAACCAAATATTAGTATTGTAAACAGAAGAACGACATCAGGGATCCCTGCCATCTTTAGTTAGTAATTATTATAACTTGGCCATTTTGGGTTAAGATTTTTTTTTTTAACTTCTGAACAATGTTTTGTTCGAAATATCATATTATTAATTACTAAGCATCAAGATATACTCTAATATTCTATCTTTTCTCAAATAAGTATATATGGAGCATTTCACCTTTCATTAACTTTTGGAAAATCATTCTCAATAAAATAAATTATCCAGAATGGAGTAACCAAACAAACTCTCATGGTGTTGAAGGCCCTCCTGTTGGCAAATACGTCAATGATTTTCATTGCTCGTGCGGTTGAAAAATGTCATCTATCATTTCTCACATTTCTGGTGCAACAAGAGTTTAAACGAGAAAATATTCTCACGCTGTTCGATTTTTTTCTTTTTCACACACACAAATACAATGTTTATTTTCACTGAGGTATTACGACTCAATTGTCATCACTTAGCTTATGCCACACTTGTACTTTATATTTCTTTTTTATCAGAGATTAGGTATAAGAGAGGCCCATCGGTCTGACCTCGCCGAATGGGTGAAATAAACAAGTTAATTACTTACATTTAAACAATGAATGCTGTTTCTTACACTTTGAGATTCTTGTGTGTGTAGCATGAAGTGTATAAGGTTTGGCAAATTTTGAACGAGAACAGAAAATAGATCTGACAAAATAAAAGTGGCATGGTCACCGTCTTTATATGCCTCGTGCAATGTTTTACTGACTTTAACCGACGGAAAAATTTAGAGCTACTATAAATTTTCCAGTAGTCTAGCTAATGGAAGCTAGGAAACACGCTCATGGCTTTCGATGGCCGTACCTATTTCACCATCCTAAGAATACCTGTGAAGTTCTCACGGCGGAGGTGCCAACGCGTGATGGTGGCAGGAAGCAATCGATACTCGAAAGGATCCTTTAAATAGACCACCTATAATGCACGTCCCTTCATGATCTGCCTCATCTCAACACCTGAATTACAGCCCGTTTTCTCACAATTCATCACTGCCTGCCTCAACCCATTAATACAACGCTCTCACCCCTTGTCCGATACACACGTTCCCCGTCTTCAGCACAAGCGCTGTTTATTTTTTTAGGGACCTCAGTATCGTTCCACTCAACACCTTTTCTGCTAAAGCAAGAAGCGGCGAAACTGATTCTAACTCATTCATTATCCAAAACTTTGAGCGGGAAACGGTGAGAAAAACAAATGAATTAAAGTGAAAGAAGCTTCCGAGAGAGGATGAAATGGTTTTTGAGCTAAAGTAGAAGGTACTGAAGAGTTAATTCATATACCTATATAGGAATGTTCTACCTTTCATATGTTCATAAGCCTCAATGCTCTATACGTTTCATGATTATTCATGATCTCATTTCATAATATTCTCGTTTTTTGGTGATTTATCCCACGCTTTTTGCCATTCAACATTTTTTGCCTCTGTCTTTTCCATTGCATCTTTCCCTCAATAACTTTCTTTACCAAACCCTTTCCTTCAACACTATATTTAAACATTTCCTCCATCGCTACCTTTTCAAACCTCAGTTACATGTATGCTTGGCCAAAATACGACAGCGATTCATAGTGTATAATTATGTTCAATCATGTTTATGTACATACTTTTCTGTTTCTCATGAATTGATAAATGATTTTCGAAATACCAAAAGCAGTCTCCTCGACATTTAATCACCAAGAAACAAATATAATCAATATGCGTTGGCCGGATATTGTGGAAGGCCATGATAAAGAGCTAAATAAACTTAACAAGTACTTCGTAACGTCCACCAAATATTTATTCTACGACCGGTCGTAAAACCAAGACACAAACAAAACAACCCATTTGGAAACTTCGCACTAATAACTTTTGTTTAAAACCAAAAAAAAATTGTTGTGACATGAGACAAGAGTTGCTTCTTTACCTGAGCTACTAAAACGACATCATGAAAAACACATTTCAAAAAGGACTTCAATATAATAACAATTTTAGAAAAGGGCTGATTTGACTTAATATATTCCTCAAGCCGTTCGGCACCTGAACGAGGCTTTCTGAAACTCATGAATATTTAATTTAATAAAATATTACTTTTTTCTTTAAATAGTACCTTAACGCATTTCTTGTGGGAGTTGCTAACACCGGATTTACAAATATATGCTCGACGGCGCTATATTATATGCTCCCCAAACTTACATTCCTAGGACATTTGCGCTAAAGTACATAATAATACCCGAATACCATGCTCTATCCAGATACACCGTGATAGCAAGAACTCGAATCTGCATCTTGGCGTTAGTAAGCTTGCATGCAAACCATTCCTTAACGAAATGGCTCAGTTAATTTTTGAAAACAATTCGTCCTAATTCCGAAGTGAAAGTCAATTTCCCTTTCACTCTTTCCGTAATGGCTCCCAGAATTATGAAGGAATTACTCTAATGAGGGCGATGAGAGCGTTTAATTGCCTCCTCAGATGAACGGAGCACGCAACTTATTCTGAATTAAACCGTAATCCTCTATTCTCACGATAATCCTTTCAAAATTCTGCAACCCTTCCTAATTATTGCAGCCCTCAATTTCTATATTCAAAATATTTGGTACCAAACTTGCGAATAAGTATATCAAGTCATCCAAACTCAAGAGTAGAATCTGTTTTACATTATAAATTAAAAATTTCAAATATGAAACAGATTACAGTAACAGTTGGAATAGAATAATATTAGACAGAAATACAGTATTTTTAAATGGTAATGGTTACCGTATTTTTCGTTTATTTCCAAAATTATGGCCGTATTTTTAGCTGTAATACCTTACTCATACCTGAAATCAACATCGTATGAGGTAAAATTGATTTTATGCACTCAGTAATTCCCAGAAAGCAATGATTGAATTATGTATCAATCTCAGTCCAACAGTAATTCCTAGAATAACTTACGAGGTGTAATAAAAAGGGGACTTTTTTATTTCCAGGGCTGTATACTTCCAATTGTCAAAATATTTTTCTGTGTATTGGTACACATGTCCCTAATGTAAATTGTTAAGGGCAGCCATTTTGAAAGCTTAGTCTATTGTTGATAGTCAAAAAGGTTACACGTGTTTAACTGTGGTCGGCGATTTTTGACTTGCGCTAAAAATAGAACAAAAAATTTGCATTAAATTCTGCGTTAGGAATGGAATAAAGTGCTACACCACATTGGAAATGTTAAATGTTTATTTGTGCAAATGTCCAGTGAACAAAACAAGCGTTTACAAGTGGCACAAACGTTTTCAATGGGGTCTTTAAGACACTGAAGATGGCGAGTGCCCTGGACGTCCCAGCACATCAACAACAGATGATAACGTCAAAGAGGTGAAGACTATGATTATGGTCGACCCCCGAAATACTATCAGAGAGGTTGCTGATGAGGTTGGCATATCATTTGGCTCATGACAAGCAATTTTTACGGATGTTAAGGGCATGAAACTGGTGGCAGCAAAATTTGCCCCAAAATTGTTGAATTTTGACCAAAAGCAGTACCGAATTAACATTGCTCAAGAGTTGCTGAATGAAGCCAATGACAATCCAGAACATATTAAACGGGTCACAACTGGTGACGAAACTGGTGTACGGGTATGACGTGAAAACTAAGGCCCAGCCGTTCCAATGGAAACTTCTTGAAGAACCAAGACCGAAGAAAGCACGTCAAGTTCGATCGAAGGTGAAGGTTCTGCTCGCGTTTTTCTTCAATTTTAATTGCGTAGTGCATCATGAGTTCTTGCTACCGGGTCATACAGTCAATAAGGAATATTACCTGGAAGTTCTACGCCGTATGCGTGAAGTAATCCGAGGAAAACTACCGGATCTGTGGCTAAATAATTCGTGGCAATTGCAGCACGATAACGCACCATCTCACACCTCACTGCTTGTTCGTGAACGATTGGCAAAAACCAACATCATTATGATGCCTCGATCACCGTATTCACCGGACATGGCCTCCTGTGATTTCTTTCTATTCCCAAAACTGAAAAAACCTTGAAAGGACGACGTTTTGGCAGCATTAAGGAGATCAAGACAGAATCACTGAAGGAGCTAAACGCCATACCGGGAATTGCGTTCCAGAAGTGCTTCGAGAATTGGAAAAAGTGCTGGCACAAATGTATTACTTTTGGGGAGAATACTTAGAAGGAGGCAACATTGATATCAATGAATAAATAAAGATTGTTTTGAGAAAACTAAAAATTGTTTATTGTTTGTTTATTGATTTGAATGTATTGATTGTTTTGATCACACCACGTACATTTTCATACCAATCGCGGTGACGATCGTCTACCAGTTTTAAGAATTAAATCCCCTTACTGTTGGTGTTTATCTGGTGAGAAATATTTTTTTTCCTAAGAACAAACTTTTTTATGCTTACAAATTAGTTTTATTCAGAGATTTTTTTTTCAAACTATTTCCTTTGAATTTCATACGACGGAGGGTTAAATATATGAAGAGACTTGATAATCTCAATCTCTCCCGAATGAAATCGCATTGTTATTATAATTTGAAAATCATCATTTACATTGTCAACCTGATATTTTATGCGAAACAACGAAATGAAAATTTGCACACAGTTATTCGCTTGAATTAATAATGCAACTAATATTCAAATTCCGGAATATTTCGAAGGATTAGAGGTCAGTGCATGGCACTAAACTCATATAAAATCAGAATTCCGACCAGAGATTCCTTTTGCCTTGGCGCGTACCATCTTAAGAAACCCAATCTCTTCCCGAGAGAAACGAATCCGGAGATGAAACAACACAATGAAGACTTCTTCCTCAACAGTTTTCCACGACAACTCTTTCCTTATTTTCTCTCTCTCCCCGCAAATTCCCGAGGGAATAGAGTCGATCTTGCGCAACTCCCGTTTTCACTCCATTCTCTTTCTTCCTCAGAAACAAGTGAAGCTCGGGATGGCGCCATCGAACGGCGATGCATCATTTCGGAGATAATTACCCTCCGACACGAACGGTAATGAATCCCATAGGGACCATCTGCCGCATTATAAGTCGGATGTCTAATTATTAGAGGGCGGCGTCACGCAGATGTACGAATTTCGGGTTTTAATTTTCAGTTGAAGTTGCCGTTTTTCTCTGCCACGCACCACGCTTTGATTTACGTTTATCATGAAAGGCAACCGTGAGGTTTGATTGCACGTGTATTTCCGGTGTTAATCAGCGCTTATTTCCGATTATTTTTACACGGAAAGCTATGCTATGGATTTGGAACTCTATATCGAAAGCTGCCGTAAACAGTGAAACGCAGTATAGCAATTATAATAGAGGCTACTACTTGGATCCTAGTCCAAATTGAAGCCCAAATGCATTGGGTCATGGATAATTAAATCATGAATTCATTAAAAATCCTTAGATATCGAAATCGGGCTCCCGGATAACCATGTGGGATACGCGTTCGACTTTGATGAAAACGTTTCCGAGTTCGATTCCATTTGTAGGAAATGGCATTTTTAGTACTACTACTCTATCGAAACCTCACAGAACAATGTACAAATTTAATTTCAAAATCACAGTGATAATTGGACCTACTACCATATCTTGACGAATGGAATACATTTCGTTTGTCTTATGGTACAGGGCAAAGAAAATTGTATCGTTCATATACTATTGTTTCAGTCTTGGTCATAGCTGTGATAACATGATAACTACTGTGATGCTAATACTGTCATTGATTAAGGTTCCTCCTTATTAATTAATTTCGCCAAATAAAGTCCAATGTATGTATGTATGTATTAAATACAACGAAAATTGTTACACGTAGGCACATTTTGCTTCACTTACGCAGAATAGTTATCATTGCATCATCATGTGAGGAAAGCAAGGGCAAACTCCCTCACTCCTCATCTTGGAAAGTAAGCCTCATCACCACCTCCTAGCTCTTGGTAAATGCCAGAGCTTTCAAGCAGACTTCGAGTAGAATATTGTACACAGCATTAACTTGAGTCAGGAGAAAAGTTTTCGACCTGATGTTCATTCTGGTCGAGAGGAAAATCCTAAATCTTTCGAAGGTAGTTCATTATATTTACTTATTTATTTACAGGTTTCGCCGCAGTTTGACAGAATTCTGGTGGCAGCGTTTATATATACATTCATTAAACATAATAATGATTTAGTTAAAATTTAAGGTCATGTCATCATACAATAATTAACTATATGCTATATAACGGAATGAATAAAAAATTACAACAATGAAACATTAACCTCCATTACATATCATTAAATTATCATCAAGATTTTTCAGGGTTCCTGGTAGGCCTTCACGGCTTCTGTGGCAGTACCGGGGCACACGTAGTCCCCGCCGTACATCACCCTACCAGGCAATCCCCCACTCCTCTAACATTTCGGTTCTTAAATTATACTTACACCAATACACTAAATTTGCACCTATTTACATCACATGGTATACTACTTTTACAACTATTTTAACAAATGCATATAACAAATTAATCAATTATACAAATAACGATACACGAATAACCAATAAATATTTTACAATTACATTGTGAGAGCACATTTCTTCTTAAATGATTTTGGATTCTTAGGAAAGGACTCAAAGAGCGATCCAGGTAACTTGTTCCACTCGGCTATGCCTCTATTCAAAAAGGAGTATTTGGCTATATTAGTTCTTTGCGGCCTAAGTTTTATTTTATGGTTATGACTTCTTCCTAAAAAAATTGGCGTTTCGATTAAGCTTTCAAAACCCTCCCATCCCTTACTGCCCGCAATTATCTGGTAAACACAACCCAGTCTGTTTATTTTCCTCCTCTTCTCTAGCGATTCCCATCCGAGGACCTTTAACATTTCTGAGACGCTATCTCTCTTTTTGAACCTACCCGTAACGTAACGAGCCGCCTTTCTTTGAACTTTCTCTAATTTCTTTATGCGAAAATTCCCATAAGGATCCCACACTGTCGTAGCATATTCTAAGATCGGCCGAACCAAAGTTAGATACCCCATCGTGTCGTGCATTATATAATGTCTCGATAAGAGTACAGCAAAATGGATTAATCTATTCCAATTCTACGTCATAATATTCTAACATTCTTATCTCACCTATTAGTATTTCACGAAGACAGATAAAGCGATTCGTTGACTGTTTATTTGATTTTAAACGACTTCCTGACTATTTGTAGAAGTAATAAGAAGTGAACGCCACAAGCAGTACTGACCTCAAACAAAATTATTTATATCAATAGTATCCTAAAATTTCATTTGAATAAAATCTACTTAAAGGACACGTATAGTTTAAAACTTACTCTGGGATTATTTTATCGTACAGAAAAAACCGGTTCCAATCGGCTCGACGCTATTGAAACCGGAACCGAATCGGAATTAGGAAATGTATCGTATTGGAAAAAAATTGGGAATGAAAATAATCACGGGTGAAATCCTGTTGTACCAAGTGCTAAAGGGCCGTCCGTAGATCTTCGTCATGAATCATAATCTCCTGTTGTTTTCTGTTATGCGACTCAAGAGACTGCTGATCCTAAATTGACCTGTCAGTGACTAGTGCAACCTTCTATAAAAAGAATGAAAACATTACAAAAACGGTACGTGAATCTCTTCTTATGCTAACGCTAAGCTAAACTCTGATTTGAGCAAAATTAAATAGGACGCCGAGGAGAAGATGGAATCGAGTGGTGGGTGGGGTCGCTGTTACTTGGCGAGCCACTCACTTCCGTTCTCTTGGGATGCACTTGCCACGAGTAACGGTTTATCGCAAGAAGAAATAAGGGAGAGGAAAGAGAAGATGGAGGGAAATGAGTGTGAGGAGCAGAGATAAAGCTGTTTGCGCAGATTAAGAGGGAAGAAATTAGGAGAAAGTGAGGTGTTGATAAATGAAAGCAAAGATAGGCAGAAAATGTTATGGTGAGAACGCAGTTCTAAATCTCAAAGTAGGTGAGCCATTGGCACCTTACTGAATTTTCATTATCCAAATTTAATCATTCTTTTGCCTTAACTATTTATGCACTCCTTGATATCAATTTCTCTGTTTCTGAATGCAGACGGATGTGACACATTAAATTTAATGTATAAATATTAGGATATAAACAAACCGCAGGACTATATTTTTCACACATAGACTATAGCGAGATCACACGGTATATATTTTCGATTTATATGTCGACATCATGTCACTTATCTTCGATTATTTCTACTATAACATCTATGATTGTATCTATCTGGATAATAAATCTCACTGGCATAGATTATCAATAGAAATATATTTTTAACTTTCAACGAAAGATATATAAAGTAACTATTGGTGATCAGAAAGGTGATAAAGTATGTATATCTACTTCCAGATAACAACCCAGCAAGCCGCCTTTCGGGGGTGTAAACACCAAGCACTCAAATTACCTCTTTAGCTTATTACTGTGGCGTATCGTTCGCAGAAAGAATGAGTCCCTAAAACGACTTGTCCTCGCATCTATTTCTCTGATTTTACTTTCAATGTTGGATGGCCCGAAGCAGCAGAAAGGGGTCGAATAATACCAATTACATCCTCCACAAATCAAGCAATCACAGCATCGTTTCTTATTTCCTTTCTTTCAAAGAACCCCAACCTACGCCTGAAAGTATTTGCGTTACGTTTGCTATTTTTCGTAGCTGCTGAGTGCATAAAATGACCCTGATAGAAAACATATCTTCAATAAGATTTTTTTATTTTCCAAAATAACTACTCTTCTCTTCAGGTACATCGGTTCACAGAAATGCGACGCTTCAAAATCCAGGAAATCGTTTCTTACCGGTCTTTTGGAGATAATGAAAATAATACAGTTATATTTAACTCGCAATCGCAACTATTATCGCACATTTCAAAATCATTTTTGACAAAAGATAAGGAAGATTTCAAAAGAAAATTTACCGCTCATCACCTCCCAGTGGAAACAATGAGTTAGCGCAGAATTGCTACGTTACCTCTGCAGGCTGTTAACCAAAAAAAGTGATTTGATACCGACTATATTGTATACTATTATTGTGAATCTAGAGATAGAATTAAAGGGTAATTAAGGTAAGAGGATATTTAAGAAAACGCCTCGTGTATCTATGCCTGGTTTACTGTAACATCCGTATTAGAAAACAAGGGCAAATGAACCACGCTTTGGCACTTTGTGTGGCCTAGACACACAGAAGCTGACTGCAGCGTAGGAATACTTCAATTAATCAAATTGTTAGAGTATCTCTCAGCAGCCACAGTTTGCTCAAAGTTGCGAATTCTCTCAATACTGTTAAATTAGACGCAAGAACATCGGTTTATTCGCAAAGGCAGAGAACAAAACATCCTCCAACCAAGTTAGGATGTTAGCAAGTGCTCACAAGTTGTAGTATGCCTCTTGCTTGAGAGTAGAGCTCTTCGATCATTCCAGCTAGTATTATTTATCCACTTAACTTAATTAAAAGCGGCATATGTTAAAAAAAATTAATGTGTACACGCATTTATACCAATATATAGTCGTGCCGTTCCCTTCCGAGGTAATCACACTGTTGAAATGGTCAATTTATCACAGGTTCTCTACACTTTTGTATACACGCATACATCTTCTGGTTCTGGCATATTAATGCAGCCCTTCCGTTTGTATTCCTCCATGCATTTTCTCTGTGATTAAACTTTCTTCGTGTCTTTCCTTTATTTCTACTAAAGGCTTAATTTGTTAGTCATGGAAAATTCTGTAAGACGTAGTACTCGGGTCTCCGCTATATGCAAGGGTTGCTCAAAATGTAATGCCCCACATTCTTTCCAGCCAAAACCAAAGCTAGTTATTGCACATTGAAGGTGCAAATTTTTGGACGTTCCCCGCATGTATAGGCATAGCCTCAGTTTTCTTCTGCAGATAACACAGCTGTAAGAAATTGTCAAAGTGAATACTGACCGTGATACACGTCACAGAAAACGTGATGTGATTGAATTTCTGTGCGTGCAGAAAGGAACAGCAGGGAATAATCACAAAAGTTTTTGCAAAGTCTATGGAATATCTGAAGTCGATACGAGTACAGCTGGTTGTTGGAAATGGGGCGTGAGTAAATCAGGAGGCGGTTGAAAGTGAAAACCTGGCTCCATAACCAGAGCGAGTACCGACATACCGTACATGCCCAAGTGCATAGGGCATGCATGCCCTAGTGAATCGCTGGACGAATGCAATTAAACTTTGAAGAGATAAAGTGAAAAATCACAGTGAGTAGATAACCATCATTCTTTCATACGTGTAAATTTCGTTTTTGTATAATAAAAATTTTTGAAAAAAAACTTCGACATTACTTTCTAACCGACAATCGAACATGTACACACAGTCACTTGCAGAAGTCTGTGGGCGAGTTCTGTCGCTGCTCTAGCGGCCAAACAGTGCACCTAAAAATTCTGTTGGTAAAACGTGATTTACAGGTAAGGAGGAAAACAATGGTGGGGGTGTATGTTTGGAACTTGAGGAGAGTGAGGGAAAAAAAAAAGAATTGCTGTGGAATTTCAAGGAACCAAAATCGAAAAGACAGCACTGCAAATACAAAATTTACCGCAAATATTGCCTCTACCCGCAAAGAGAAAAAATTCTCTAATAACTGAAAACAAATTCCGTCAGACCCAGTGGAGAAGAAGTTAAATTGGCATAAAGGATCCAAGCAAATCCAGAAATCCAATGCAAAGTCAGTCCCCCGCACAAAAGAGAATTGGTCCATTAACCTTCAAAGCCCCACCTAAATATCCGCCACTCCCACAATAGAATATTGTCGAGTCGACTCCAACGTTTCGTGTGACATTTATTCCTTTTTCTTTTGGGTGGCCTCAGGAAACAATTCGAGGGCCATTTGCATACGTATGACCTCCATAAGGATAATCCTTTCCTAAGATTTCTCTTCGACATCGCTGAAATGATCGGTTTTGGGTTTAGAAAAGATGGTTGAAAATGTATTCCGAGATCTGAGTATCAGATAAGTTTCTAAATTTGGCAAACAAAGTTTTGAGCTTCGTAGCAAAGTGGATCAGAATAGCTTAGACCAATATGAAAGCTCAAGCATAAATCAAACATTACCTCTTAATATTTACATTTATGTTCCGAAAGGGAAAACGAGACTCAGTCAAAAAGGAATGCCACACATTTTTTTCCAACTAGAACCAATGCTAGTTATTCGAAATTGAAGATTCAAATTTCTTGACGTTTTCCGTATGTATGTACATAGTTTCAGTTTTCTCTTGATAGTATAGCTGTAGGAAGCTTTCCAAGTGGAGTCTGACCGTGATACACCTTACAGACAACGTGCTGTGATTCTGTGTGCAACGTGTACGCTGCTGTGAGTGCAGAAAGGAACGGAGGAGAGTATTGACAAATGTTTGTGCGAAGTCTAAGGAACATCTGCCGTAGATAAGAGTACAGATGGTTGCTATGGAAGGTGAGTGAATCAGAAAGCAGTTGAAAGTGAAAATCTGGGTCTATAAACAGAGCGAGGACTTGTACCGACAGGGCATACATGCCCTAGTGAATTGCTGGAGGAGGGCAATAGAACTTGAAAGAAATTATGTGGAAAAATAGTTTGAAATCAAGTTCAAAAACAAAGAGTATTTCCACGTTCTACTGCAAGCAGTACTTATGCAATACCTTTTAAATGGAGCAATGGGAGTACATTTACAATGATATTGTCTCTGCTAAAAATATCTGTGATCAGGCGAAGAAAAATTATGTTAAATGAATTAATGAGCCCGTGATAAAATGGAAAATAATGGACGTTGGACTATTTGGGTAAATAAAGCAATAAATGCTTATGTTCTAACGATGAAACTATCAACCTCCTAAAATCAATAAAAAAATAAATTTACTGTAGGTCAACACTGAGTGCAAATTCTCGTATTCTCTGTGTATGCATCTTGTAGGGAAAACTGCTAATATAAAGATATATTTTTAAATTTTTTATTCACTTGAATGGTTTTGAAGATCAATAAGTATTTGTATCCGTTACATTTTGAAACAGACGTCACCTGGAAGTAGAATATTATTTTACAGTTTAAGGGGAGTTATTTAACGTTACATTGAAACTATCACAATAAACGTAAATGCGAAAATAACTTACAAATTGAGACTGAATGCCTTCAAACCATCCCCCCTAGAAAATTGGACTGGATATAATGATGTTCACGTAAACCTCAAATGTCACTCTATCCTGAATTGAATAATACACCACCCACCGAATAGTAAAAATTTAATGAAAGAAGTATGTTCCGCCTATTATTACCTATATTAGTAAATTCGTTTAAGTCCATCATTTCATTGTTACACAAACATTTTATCGTTACACATATAGTTTCACGGATCTTAATGAATAATTACGCCACCGATGGAAAGAATGTATGTATTATCATAGTTGGATTTTATCGACACCCACTGCTTTGTATTTATTATTTAAGGTTACAGTGTTTCGCCTGTCTGAAATTTCTCTTTCGTCGTAAGCCTCGTGTAATCCGCGGAAACAAAAAACAATAGCTATCAAGCAAAGAGTTTCAAACTTACAACCGCACGATTCTTTATGTTTTTGCCTCCGGGTTAGCTCGTAATAACGGGTGCGCTTACTCAAGAATTCCACCTTCCTAATTATTTTACGAATCTCCTCATGTCGAGGATTTCCTACCAAAAAAAAAAGAATTTCCCCGCCTTTATCTCAGCTTTTACTTTCTTATTCGTATACAACGCGTCGCTCAGGAGAATAAACAGTTTTCCCTTCGCCCGTCAAACCGAGACCTCCGAATTCGCATTTGTTTGCCGTCCTATTTCCGCTTAAATTTCGCACTGCAGTTGTGTCATGTTACGTAGATTCCCTCCAGATATTCGCCCGTTTTTTTTAATCCCGCTACCTCTATTTTCACCACATCGCATTCGTGTATGTTTTCATAGCGCTTACACTTGATAAATGCTCAAACGCTCCTTCATATTTCAGCATCATCTGGTGGCCAGAAAAAGTTTCACTTTCGGCCATTTTTAGAGCGTTTTTCTTTTTTTTCTGGCGGATCCGGACTCGCGGAACGCGGGGGACAATGGGAAAGAAATGCAGATATAAAAAAGGTAAACAGAACGGGAGAGCGCGAGTTCGGCTCAGAAGCGAAACCTTTTATCTTTTTATTGCGCGCCCCGCAGATGTGGAAAGGAAGGGAAAAATTATAACGATGCGAGTCGTTTTGTGGTTTGGAAAGCGCACTGAATGCCGGTCCGAAACGTTTGTTTTTGGCGCAGCTCCTCCTGTTCTCGAGAGGACTGCATACAATTCAATGAGAGCTGCCATCGTCCTATTTTGTTTGAATGAAGTTCTTATGGGAAAAAAAGAATCGCTTGTTCCACCTTCATCTCTCTGGCATTTAGTTGCGACTGCAGGGGCTTAGAAGGGACTACAGAATTAGGTCTGCGTGAAACTTAGTGAGGAAAAAGTGCGGTCCTAATCCTGCAGCATCGTGATTCCTGCTCGGTGCGGCTTTATGGTGGAGCACTTGCAATCTGCATTTGGTAACCAGACTATAATTTCTTGAAAGCGTTCATACTTTAATCTTCTAGCGTAAACTGAAAAACGCAGTAGTTATTAACATTAATATGATTAACCATAAAGATAAAATATGCCGGTAAAATGACAGAAACAAAAATGGAGATGTAAAATTAAAGTATACTCCAACCACAATAAAAGTTCTCTTATGCACATCGTCTTTCAAATTATGCATTTTCAAAGATAGTCTAATACCTTAGACTATCTTTGAAAATGATCAGACCTCAAATTAGTACCACAGAAATTACCTATTCAGAATGATAGAACTAAATTTAAATTGATTATGAAGTCTACAATGTAAAATTCTTCGTACCACTAAGTTTTACGATATACATGTAAATAATCCTTAAAAAAGGCTGGAATCTAACCAGAATGCCAAAAATATTGTTTGATTAAATTTTATTATTTAATATGCAAGACGAGGAACTGTACGTTGGCAAACACTTCGTAATGTTTTTTCTAAATCATTTCCGCTTACTCTGCCTTCTCTGAGAAACATGTTTATGTTTTATCACCTCCTTGATCAGGATAATGCGTCTGGTAATAGTTCACTGACAAAAAAGAGATTTTAGAAACACTCGTACATGGTCGTCAGTTTTTCTCTGAGAATTGCTCAAAACAGCAAATTCACGGATCGCGGGAAATCGCGGGCTGCGATTTTTTCATCGTAGAAAAAATGTTTACATTGCAGGAAAACACCTACAATGAAGAACTGGCAAAAGTTGTAGGAAAGAGCGAAAGAAAGAGAGAGATTAAATTATTAGATCAGGCAAAGGATAGTAAAAATTTCAAAAGTTTTTAGGGATTATAAAAGAAATTTAAATATGGTGCATAGTATAAAAATTTGATTTATATTTACAAATAAACCCTGCCAGCTGTAGGATACATCTGTGATATCAGTATAACAAGTAAATAAATCATAAAATTAAGAACTTATTATATTACTTATTCATGCACGGAATTATCACTGGCTAACGATTCATAATACGAATTAAAAGGCGGTTGTGAGACGACAAAAACATTTCATTTCACTATGGTTTCACAGCGGACCTGCTATCGACCTGCTTCACAGATCGACTAATGTTTGTCCGCCCGTGCTCTACTGCGAGGGTTCACGACCCTAAGAGGTCAGGGATACTTTCATCAGCCCTTATTATATAGACCGGCCCGTGTTCTCCTTTGGAATAAGTAAATAGAGGCCCAGACAGAATATGCATACACCACCTTTCCCCGAATGCTTTCCAAAAGGACTTAAATTTTCAATCGAGTACTTGAATGGGTGGCCAATGCAAAGAACCCTTTTAATGCCGGGGACCGGCGAGACCACTTCATATCACATTCATCGCCGTCATTTTATTTCCCATAGACGCGCCACATGGAAGACACTAAGGCCAAGCACATCAAAGGGCGGTGCGGTCTTCGCCGGCGACAGTCGAGGGGGAGGCTTTTGAATGGGGGATAAGGAAGCCATTCCATCAGCATCCACCACGTCAGCGTTTTCCGCATGCATCTCCTCCCTTTCAAAGAGGCACACCCCCGTAATCAAGGGAGCATCAGCTCTGCGGTTCTGGATGCTCATGGTGCTCGTAAGATATGCCCTTTCCAAACAAGTAATAGCGTTTCTACTTCGTTTATCTATGACAAAATCCTCCAATTTTATTGATTCACGATTTAGCATTCATTTCAAAATGAGGATATTTTATCGCGCCGCAGAATGCCATCTTATATTTCGCACGATTATCCCATCTCCGAAAGGACTGTGAAACTGTCCATTGGGCTCGTCTCGTCGTTGTTTCCACGCCATTGAATCTTCCTTTTATTTTCGAATACATCGCGAACTGCTGTGACGTCTATTACGTACTGATTTTATATCCTGCAGAGTTTTATTCCATTCACTACATCTAATTTCATCGTTTTATGTCTTTCTTACTCTAAAACTTCTCTGAAATTATTGAGATTACTTCCAAAACTTTTTTATGCAGCGGCTGCTTGAGTTTTGACTCTTCCGCTGCTTCATCCCAATTCCTACTGATTTCTATCTTGAACGAAAGCACGAAAATTTACTCACTTTGAGGGTTTTCCTATTATCTGCCCAAAATATGTTTTTATGAAATTTAACAAATCAATGACATTAATTTTTAAGTTCTTGCTCCAATATTTATAATAATAATTATTATTTATTTATTGCAAACAGGTTAGAAAATAACTCAATTACATGTGTTGCAGAAAAAGTTGTTAAAATAAATAAATAATAAAAAATTTTGGAATGCATAAAAACACAAAAATTAAACAAAGGGATTGTAAAGACATAAAGGCAATAAGGACAAGAAATAAGGTTAATTAGAGAACAAAGTTGAATGAATTTTTCTTTTTAATGATTTGAGAGAGTCATAACACAAATCTATATTATTGCTCCTACTGAGAACGTCACTCTCATCATCCTAGTGAGCGATTCCGATCAACAGACATCAACTGTCCCAAAATGGAGAGAAATATAATTGTATCCATAGCAACAGGGACAAACATAATTACGAATTATATAAATAGCAGTTAAATCTTGAATCATATCTTTATATTGCTTCCCATAGATTGATTGGCTATGACTGTTTGTTTGAATAATCATTAATGTTATGATGTAATGTCGACTTTATTCTTCATTAATCACTCTTAATCCAAGGGTAAACCTCTATTTAATGGAGGGATTTTATCATAAAGATTCGAGAAATCTGAGAAAATATTATTGCTACAAATTGCGGAAATATCTTGCTAAGCTTTTGGAGAGTACATTTTTCCCGTATTCATTTCAGACCGGATTATGTATTTCAAAAAGTTCGTATCTCGAAACCCAGTTTTCCATTGTATCTTACGGTAAATCGGTTAATCCGTTTTGTCTTTGAAATTATGAAAAAATAACGTTTGTGTACAATAATACAATTATTTTTATTCATCAGATTTTTAATTTTACACAGTTGAAAAAAAATATATTTAAAAAGATATACATTTATTTATTCTATGATAATTCATTTTCTCTCTTAGGCGACGAAGGTTTAAGGAAACTGTCCAGGGTTGACCGAGTCTGTCGCTTTGTCTGCACCCTTTTAAAGTGATTAATGGCATTGTATTAAAAATATCAGTGGCTCTACATACGATGTCTTTATTTAGATGCCACTTTCTTACCCCTTAATTCACTCCAGTGTTGCAAGATCCTTTTTTATATCATTTGTTTTAATGGCTTCTTTCCTCTTGCTATCTTATTCGGATAGCATTCGGTAGTCGGGATTGTAAAAGCACCACGGTTCGTACATACTTCGAAATTAAGTTCATATCGTGATGTCATATTAGAGCACGAAAAAAGTTCGTTTGTCGAAAATTTCGTATGTGGAGTGGTTAAGTCGAGATATCGCTGTGCAGAAAATTAGAATGTGAACTGAAAATGGAAAAATCGGTCTGCGCAGAAATAAATCGTAATATACGTTATTTACTTATTTAGGCATAGAAAATAAGATAAATAATAACTCAATTAAATAGACATAAGATGCGGGAGATGGTCTGATCAGTGTCCATAAATTAAACGTTATAAATGCAAACTGCAAATTAAATACAGAAAATTTCTAGATTAATTGATCCAATGCGATGAAAAAGCACGACTTATCCGGATACGATGAGACTTTTCTCTTTCCGATTTATAGCCAGACTAGGAAACTAAAAATAAGGAAAAGTAGAATCTTTATTGTTGATGAAATTCTTCCTTTTGTAATTTTAGAATGTTTTTAAAGATGATCCTAACATTAAAGTGCACTTAAGGAAAAACAAGCTCATTCTGTAACGGCAAAGTATAATGAATTACCGCCGTTAAGCCATGGAGCATACATTTGCTGTTACATGATCGTCCGTCTCCCGCAAGGACTATTTCTCTCGTAAGATACTCCAGTGTAGAGTAGATTTTCTCCCTCCACCAGTAGATGACGACACCGGGCCTAAAAGCGGCCGCTGACAGCGCCACTGCGGGCAGCCGCGCCGAGACGCCAGTCCGTGGACGGATTACCCTTTGTGGTGCAGATAAGGACCAGGGAGGAGAGGGGGGCGTAATTCGGGGCGGTTTGCCTCAGGTCATGGCTTCCGCGGTAGCCTTCCTCGTAAAAATATATCTGCTGTAGGAAGACTACGGAAGTGATTTGAGGGAAACCTACCTCCGTGGACTGCCGACTATCTTTTAGGCTTGTTTAAGCTTACTTTCCAGACTAAAGACAAATTCAGCAGTGGTCGCAATAATAAAAACTAAGTTGCAAAACTCAAACCAATTATAAGACACAAGAACAGTTCCAACTTCAGACGCGTCTGGCGCTCTGAGGCTGATTGCCCCTTTGTTTCCTTTGCTTTTGACTTTTTTGACATATGTTCATTCATACTTATTTGTCCTACCGTTTATAACAGCTACTTCTTGACCGTAACTTCAAAATTGACGGCAACATGTCCTACGTAGCTTGTAGTGTTAGATTTGTACATTCACGATAGTCTAGGAAGAGCTACAACCATGCTGGGAAAATGGGCGCTTTCGATCCCAGTAGTTAAAAGTTAACTTACCGTGAGTAACTTATTTTCCAACGTAAAATCTTTATTTTTTCATTCACTAAAATACTTCAAAGGATATACGTGATACGTTGGAACGAATTTCTACAAAACGTGGGTTATTCTACGGAAAAATTGTAATGTGTCCCACTTTTGTGATTTTTTTGTAGTCTGCGGCCGATCACGTCATTAGTCTGTCATTTGTTTCGGAATTTATCGGATTTATTTTCGAATTTATTTATTTGTTTCTATTGATTGGTTCTTTTCGGTTGATTGTTATAGTTCCCACTGGCCTAATGCAAGTTAACTTTGGAATCAGAAAAGAACCGCAGTAACTGTTGTAGCAACCAAAATGTTATTGATAGCAACGTAAATATTTTTAAAATTTTCCTCGTAAATTTTACAAAAAATCGACATACTTTGTCAGAGTTTCCTCAGTTTTGAGCCTAAAAATCATTCGACGATGGAAAAAAAGAAAATCTTATATGTACGATACCCTTCCCAAATTCGCCCAACCATTTTTTCTTATTATTTTGAAATGACATAAAGTCTAAAACCATCTAATAAGCTATAGTTAGGCTGACCATATCCCATCAACGGGATAATTCCTATCATTTGAACGTAAAGTGATAATTTTTTGACCCGATTTCCAAGGGATGTATTTATTACTTCAATGCAAATATTGAGAGAATTCTGGGCCGTTTTGTTGATGGAAATTTTATCGAAACCAGAAATAAAAGCGCGCGAACGAGCCAAACATTTCAAGGATAAACAAATTTTAAATATGAAATAACGTTATTGTTGGATGCTGAAGCGTTTTACCGCAAAATAGGCAGAATTTTTGTAAAAATATCCTCGTGGTGACAAAATACACAACAATTTTTTGATTATTTTTAAGATTTCAGGTTTTATGATACGGATGCACTCATTCAATTTAGATGTTGCCGAATTTTCAGTTTACATCATGTGCTACTAAATCTCACATAAAAACAGTATTCGGCGAAGGCATAAAGGGACATAGGACATATTAATCCCACAGGAGCGTTGCCACATGGCCAGATGACCAAAGTGTAACGTTGTAACAAATCAATAAATAAATATTTTATGTAACGAAGGGACGGAAGGGCTGGAAATGGAAAATTGTCCCGGGTAAAACGGGAGAATGTAAGTTGTATTCACACAACAAGCAAAGAAAAACTTGCATAAATTATTCAATATAAAATTCACAGTATATATATTGTAACTGTCTCGGAGTCGAGTAAAATGAAAAAAATAGTTCCTCATACTCCCGAGCTCACCGCAGAAATCCCCAGTGTGTGTTCAATGCCGACTTCTTCCTCCCACACATCACCTGCGTCATCTCCCACCCACGCAAATAAAACTGATAATAGAATCGCGTCTTACGCTCTTTGCGTCGCAGGCAAAAGCTAGTGTCAATGATATAACGACTGCTATAGTACTCAATGGTTACTGTTATATTAGATGACTTTTGTAAATTTTATACCTAAATTACTGACTTTTCTCGTACTCCCTATGGTAAAAATTATCCGCATACATTAGTGGAACGAATATTAATGTATTCAACTCAGTTAAGTATTTCTGAATCACACTCACTATTAAAATAAACTGCAGCACAAGTATCAGAAAAATCTTCGGTAATGCAACTAAAAAATTAAGTTTTATTAAGGGCATTGTAGGTAGAAGTGATGAAAAGCTTAGAGAGTAATGTTATTTCACGCTAGTTAGTCCCCATCTGGAATATGCGGCGAGTATATGGGATCCAGAGGATGAAACGCGTACCCGGGAACTCAGGAAAGTGCAGCCCAAGTCGATTCGATTTGTTAAAAAGTGCTATGATAGAAAAGCAAGCGAATCGAAAATGTTCTAAGACGCAGTTTGGAAATCCTTGAAAGAAAGGAGATTAGGCAGCGATTGCTAGATAAATTCAGAGAAAGTACATTTGCAGTAATCGGTATTATGAGACCCCCTTCTGGTACTTTGGCCGATCCGAGCGTAAAAAAAAGAAATAGATGAGAGGACAAGCCGTTTTAGGGACTCATTTTTTTCCGCGCACGATACGCGATAAGAAGCTCAAATGTAACACGAACGCTTGATGTTTACACCCCCTGCCACTCACTGGAAGGCGGTAGATGTAAAATCAATGTCGAAGTCACCTTTTGTTATGTATCGCCACATTATTGGTACAGTTATTCGTTACACGTATCTTTGTTGTCCTGAAAGCGGCATTACTGAAGGATAACGTTCTCCTGAGTAAACCTCCATTAAGGATCGCATAGTTTTTATGTACAACAACAGTTCAAACTTAACCAGGTTTAACGCGTTCATTAAATTTTCTTAGCAAGTACTGTGATGGCAGTGTCCTGAGACATTGGTCTCACTCTCTTAGAGTATCTACTTACAGAGATCAGGAACTACTGAGAGGAAACAAATGCAATCGAAACCAGCAAAGAACAAAAGGCGAAAAATGTTTATTGAACAATACAGACACAATACATAATACAGGTACAATAAAGAGGAGGAATACAAAAGTGTAAGGTAGAAAATTCTTGTTTGCNCAGAGATCAGGAACTACTGAGAGGAAACAAATGCAATCGAAACCAGCAAAGAACAAAAGGCGAAAAATGTTTATTGAACAATACAGACACAATACATAATACAGGTACAATAAAGAGGAGGAATACAAAAGTGTAAGGTAGAAAATTCTTGTTTGCTCTTCACTCATTTCAATGGCATCGTCAGGAAGTTGGGCAGTGCTTCCTGCAACTTCATCCACAGCCTTCACTTCTCAAAAATCGCAACAAAACTTAACAGTTTCAAGTCACCTCATAACTACTAAAGAAACATCACTGCTATTAACCACGACAGGCTTACTGTGCGTACCTTCAACCAGCTTTATATAATGAGATTTCGGCCAATGCCATGTTCCATTCTGACCTTATTTGAATGAATATCTAATATGAAGTAAATTACGGTATATTGAGAGATGATGCTGACAAATGATTCAGTTTCATGAGATAGTGACACAGTACACAGTGATAGCAGCTGACAATCTCATTACATTAGCTGCTATTAAGTGTTAAAGAAATGTCCTGGTTTTGTCCCAATCACTTGGCATCCGAATGTGGTAACCTTTACGGTGGTTCGCTGAATCTACTTCCCTTACACCATCGGTGTGATAGACAGATACCACTCTAGCGACGTTATCCTTGATCTAGAGAATTTTCTATACACTTATTAACATTTTGTTCCTGTTTCAGGGACATCTGGCACTCTATCCAACTTGTTCTCTGACGTACACACTCCTCTACGTTCCCGTAGCATACTATATTTTACTCATATACAATCGAAATAGCAATACCTTTACATGATAAAAGTCTTACCGTTCATAACATCTGTTTAATTAATTTAATATCATAAATGTTGTAGTATTTGGAAAATTAATTCAACTATTTAATTTTTTAACTGCTCGAAAGCGAAACTTTTCAGAAGTTTGGCTACTCTTTCGGGTCAATCTAGCGGTAAAATCAAAAATAAATCGGCATATCTGGTGATAGGTCACAAACAGAAACTGTTCACCACACACATCATCTCATATCTTCGTGATACTTGATTGAGCTCTAAGTGTGCCACCCTGCCACTATTGAGGCTCTCGAATATCCAAGTGGGTAGTGCGTCCGCCTTCACTTAAATATGTTCCGGGTTCAATTCTCGTTTAGGGCCCATATAGCCAAAGCAATTTTAACAATACAATTACAACTACCCCTGCCATATACGGAAAGGCTGTTTGCAGAATGTAACTATAAGTGTAAATGCAGATGCGGGGAGTAAGGGTATAACATGTAGAACTCCAATAGCATCGGCTTCGCCCTGCCTTCTAGTTGCGTATTCAAGTCAAATGTAAGTATGGGGATCCAATATAAATGCGAATTCTTCAAACCCATCACAAACGACGTTACAAAATACAAAGTTTCCTAGATTTCATATCCTCTGTTTATGACGGTGTGATATTTACAAGTTGACGTATTTATATGTTCTAATTGTTTACCCTGCAAGTTGCTTGTTGCTGAAAAATGTGTTAACGAAAACATCATTGCCTAGCTCTCAAGTCTGTTAGCTTTTCAAAAGCCCGACGGAGAAAGACTATCAAACGTCTTGGCGATTATTTCCAAGTATCTCTTTTTCGAATTTACTAGGAATTCCCGTTCGTTGCCACAATGTCATGATTCAAGTAGCAACAACAAAAATTTTCTGTGCTGATGGCACTTTAAATAAACATTCGTCGGTAATGTTATCACCTCACCTGGGACAAATCTCTCCCGAGTTCATGACAACATTGACTCTACTGCCGAGCCTGAGATCTTCGAAGAAGATCCCAATTTTTCCTAATTGGACCATCTCCACATCTCAGACATCCACCACTTCATGAGAATCATACTCAAATTTTCGACGATTAACTCCCTTTTTGTACGCTCCTTGTTTTCAAAAGCACTTATTAGATTTACGGCAAAAAAATGCAACGGTAGTTACCTCTCCCAGAGTGACTGCAGAAAAGTGGAGTAAATACTGCACAAGGTCAGGTAAATCACATTCAAGGTCTTCTAACCCAGTTAACATATCTTTCATTTCTTCCGGTTGGTCGCTTACGTAATTTTTCAATTCAGTCAAGGTTTAACTTTTCTTTGGCCTTAAAATTGTGATAGTTCAACGATTATGATTGATATGAAGATAACTCATAATTCAATTTTGGTCCTAATTTTACATTAGTTCTGAACATAAATTATCGTAGTCCATCAAGGAGGACATATGTGCTTCTTAAAGGTGTAGTATTAAACTCGCTGAAATTTATCTAAGGCCGATATAACCATTAGGAGAACTTAGGCAATTGCCCAGGGGTGCAACGACAAAGCGCTTCAAACTAAGACCACTGGCAAAGAAAATAAATGTTCGTACGATCTATGCAATTTCATGAACATAAAACATAAACGAGATAAGGAAACCCAGAAACTACTCTAGTACTTTTTTAATTGAAGGAGTGCTATTCTTCATTTAACCATACTATCTCACCAATCCCACGGTATTTGAAACTGTTTCAAGATATTCTCATTAAATGATCTAACTTAAACTCTCATTAATTATATCATGAATGAAAAACTGTCATAATCATTAATATTAACATCGTCGCATCTTAAGAAACTCCTAGATTTATACTATTTTGAAATATTTCATTCAGCATCTTCCTTGCTTCGCACACCAGAGCAGAAGGTCTATGTGTAAGAGAAATAGTTTACGTGACTTACTTCTTCGTTACAACATAAAAGGAAACAAAAACCAGACTTTATTCATGAGATATCGAAGGTAATATTATACGTATACTAAACTACTCTTGAAAGTAACAACATAAATTATGTAAACATTTTTTATCTTTTTCGCTCAGTTGAATTTAATTTGAAGCTGATTTAAAACTCATAATTTCCATCTAATTAAGACACAATAGCTCAGTTCTGCTTTATACAAAGGCAAATGTTGAAAAGAGTCAGAATCCAATGCGATTTGTGGAATGCAGTGAGACAACGCCCCATCGGCGAACTATTATTTCTGATTTGGCTCGTGTATCTCCTTCCATTCAAAGCAATGATAAAGCATTTCCAAAGATCCGCTATTCGGAAAATATCTATCCGATAGCGCCTATTGGAGTTGACGCAATCGACCAGAAAATCCGCTTTCTTGAAACTTGGCCGAGTTTTTCATTCGCTCCAGACAAGTTCCGTGCAATTAAATTTACAATGCTTCGAGAGAACTGGAAAAAGTTGTACAAAATCGAAGAATTCTGGGTCGCGCGGCTGAGATTATATATCGTTGAACTTTGATGAATTTTGAATTACGACTGCGCCTGTTTAGATGAATAGATCAAAAATATCTTTTGTAGAGGCATAGCACGAGCTGACAGACAATCACCTCGGAGAAACCCTTTTTTGTGAGAGCAGACATGCATTGAAATATGTTAACAAATTTTATTTACATCGGGGGTCTATGCGGGCACCAAAATCCGTTCACCACCTAATCGATTACTTTCGCGTATCTTTCGCGGAAAAATGATTTCGTGAAACGATTAATTCTAGCATCTATTTCTCTATTTTTTTCTCAGTGCCGGAATTGCGTATGTAACAGGGAGGACCCATCATATCGGCAATATGTAAAAACGTACTTTCTCTGAACTTATTAAGTTAATTGAGTCTTTGTGTAAATCCAACTTCTATGGATCCTGTGTCCTGAAGTTTCTGAGCAACGCTCACGAACATATCGTAGCAATTCTTCACAAAATGTATCGCCCTTCGGTGTACCTTTCCTATGTCCCGGATGCAACACTTTTCGGCAGGATCCCACACACTATATGAACGAGTATACTCAAGGTGAGGCGTGACCAACGCAAAGTAACATCGCTCACGGAGTTTTTCTTCGTTTCCATCGATTATTCTCTTGATGAATCGGATTTTCTTAAGTACTCGTCCATATATTTGACGGACGTAGGTTAAGTTTTTTTCGTGAGGATTACTCCACAATTTTCCAACAATATATAATCATATTGTGTGGAAAATTACCAAGTTTATCCTTTTCTACTTAAATGGCTTTCCACGAAGTAACGCTTAATCATCTAGATTTCAATTCTAGTGTTAGTGAGTTTTTGTTAATTAGAGTTTGTACGTATAAACATTGGCAATATATTTTCTTTTGAAAAAGTTAATACTGAACATTCGTCTATATTAGTCTCCATTTGAGCATTTCATAATTCTATCTAAATTATTCGACAGGGTTAACCTGTATTCTTTACTTTCTATTTTCCTATGACTGCGTCGTCCGCAACTATCTTGACTTTACTATCAATGTCAGTGCTAAGATCGTTGAGGTGTACTAAAATCATTGTCAAATCTATTTCATCAATTCCTTAAAAAAGACGTAAAGTTGATTTCTAATTTCTTTTTAGACTTTTTTCTTTAACAAAATTTAGTTATATATTAATACGAAATTGGGAGAGATACGAAATGGAAGAAAATGTAATTTACTTTTTTAATTTCCCTGCCTAATTTTGTTTTCGATCCGGAACCGCGAATATAAATATTTTCGTATAATTTACAAAGAAAATTTAGCGAATTTCCAGGTTGCTATCAATAAAAATTGGTTGCTACAACCAATGTTTCTACGTTTATTCTATTCCATAGTTATTTACATCGGCTGCGAAATTTATACCTACAAAGAAGGTCATCTCTTTAATTACCGGCAATAAAGCGAAATAACCCATAAATTTCGAAATAAATGAGAAAACGATGGCATTTTTAACGCAAGATTCATTAACATCGTCATACTAAGATAAATAAATGTTTTAAATGTCCACTAAACAAGCTTCGATGGAAATCCTTCCTGTTAAAGCGTTTTAATGAATGAAAGAATAAAGCCTTGCACTTTGGAAAAAGAAAAATTGCGTGTAGTCCCGTGGATGCTTAACAATGACTCCTAGTTTCGAACCAGAATCCGCCTAGAGATGGATATCGTTTCCCTATGGCTTTCTACAATCTATAAGTCTAATACTGTTTACAGAACATGAAATCTTGCCGCCATTTTGGCAGTAATGGAAGATACTATTTATATAAGTTTGGTTATGATACTCTGATGATAAAAAACAGAGATTCGGCAAATTCTGAAGCGGAAAAAACCTATACCTTGCCCTAAAGCTATGTCTGAATTGATTTGATATACTTTGAAGGTAAACAAAGGGTGTAAACCGTTAATACTGCATAAAAGTTAGCATGGAAATGATTTCTCCGAATGATATAGTTCCATTCAATACTACCTTCTTTTCCCGACTTTTTCATCAAACTGGAACAACGAAAAGATTGATCGGGACCATGCGTATCACCGGGACAGTCCCGGCCAAAAAGGTAGATAATGTAAGCTCGTACATAATAATTATCTTCAAAGTCATTAAACATCGGTGCGATTCTTTTTGTGCACACAATCAAAGGCAGCTCTTCTAGGGAGCTGCGTTAACATAATTTAACATGCCACATTCTTAATGTGTAAAGCAACGAGGTCGCCAGTGAAGAAGTCAAGGTTAGACAGGGGATTTTAAGTGTGGCTTCGTAAAACTGCAGAGCAACTCTTCTAAGAAACTACTAGTGAAGAATCACCGCCCAAATTTCGCAAACTTAATGCGAGAAAAACTTCGATCCGGAACCCCAACTCCAGGAATATTATGCCGCCTAATACCATGCAATCGTATTTAACCAGAAAACAAACATGTTTCGTTATTTGATTTGAATGATAGGATTGGCGTAGCATTGCTCGGAAATTTGAATTTAACATTGCGGGGCGGATAACAGCGTTATCTTTCACAAATCAAATAACAATCCAACCAAACCATTCGGATAACTCTGTACTTTTATTACGCAAGCAACCTTTTCAAAGTGAACCGAAGCGCGGGTGAAATATGTGTTTCCATAAACGGCAAATATATCCTCTCGCTCTTACAAACGATCTTTCGCATTTCAAATTTGTCTTTCGCGAGAAGTAATTGGGTCAGATTTTCCAACTCTGCCTCTTCGCATACAATAAAAATATCCGAGAGATTAAAGGTTAAATGCTCCCCAAAGAAGTGTAACGTAACCTATTTCTCTAACAATGGAATTCTTCTCCCTCCTTTCTTATCCTCGCTTCCAGCACTCTCCGCTAGATGTCCTCCCGAACGCAGCGGCTTTCCATGTTTTAAGACATTAGCAGTCACGAACGAGTTAGGCCTTTGAGCATAATCCGTTTATGAAGATAGTTTAAGCCTTCGTCTTTCTCTTGCTTGGTTCTAGGAGTTTCCCTTCCATCCTAGACCTTCATAAGCCTATGACCCATCTCTGCGTCATGGAATACAATGGCTATATGCATGATTGCACCCTCGCCTATTCTGAAGCACAGAAAGCAAACAAATTATCGCAAATCTTCCTTAGCTCGTAAAAGCTGTTAATCCCTCTGTTTCAATATCTGCTCCCCAAGATCGTACTGTAATTTAATTCAAAGAAAATCGATCTAGACATTATTGGGTTATTAATTCACGGGCTAATGTCATAAGAAGCACTGAGAACATCCATGGAGATAGCGTCTATAAAATCGCTATCGCCATACATTTTCAAATAAGAGACTTTGGCATTTTCAAATTTTCATCGATTCCATCGTAGCTGTTACGTAGCTCAGGAAAAGGGAATTAGAACATTACTTATCTGTTACAATCGACGCATTGGTTACACAGGAATTGATACACATCACTGATCGAATAAGAAAATAACGCAGTGTACTTATGCCAAAATTGAATATTTATAAATATGCTATTACCTAAGATAAGGAATAATCTCACTCAATAATATTTTGGGTCAGACGGATTTATATCACCGTATTGACGGTTCTTCGAATAAATGGGCAAAGGAGAATTAAAAATGAGCAAAAAGAAAAAAATATTGAAAATAACCAAAAGTTTTGGATGCTATCAATTCCTTCTATTGAAGATAGTTGATTTTTTCAATTATTATGTTTCAGATTTATAACTACCTGGGAAACGGGAGGATTTTGCTTGCAAAAGTAATTCCGAAGCGAATTATCTTTTATAGTCGAGGTTTCACTCTAAATTCACTCAGAAAATTTCGATGCAAAATTTATCAGGTAACGCTTGAATCTAAAAAATTTAATTATGATTACATCGATACCGGGTACCTCATATTATTTCATGGTAGGATTGACAAATTTATCCATTAAAATTCACCCAATGCCAGCAACAGATCAAAAAAATCCAAAAAGTACCCCTGCCACACGCCGGAAGGCGGCTTGCAGGGTACTTATGTAGATGTAGAAAATAACAAGTCATACCACAAAAACTAAGCAAGTTAAATTGATTCATAGATCAATGAACAAAGCATCAATTTGAATTTTCATTCAATATCTTTCAAAGATAAAAACCATAATTTTCTCGCAGATTAGTCAGAATGACCATTTGCCATTCTATCCAACATATTAGCTATGTTAGTTAATATGAATATTTTTCTCCAAGTGAACTTAGGTATGAAGGTTATGACAATCATTATATTTATGACTCTCAAGGTTATATAGCAATAAACTTGTCAATTTCAGTGAAAGTTCCCAACGGATGAGACAGAAATTAACCGTCATACACTCTATCGATAATTTTATGCCTGACATATAAAACGGTAGCAACGATTTTCATCTCTATAAAAGTGAATGGCTCTGAAACATATAGAATTCTGAAATAAATAGTCTGCAGTCAATTTGCAATGATCACCGGCCTAGAGTGTGACCTTCCACTTGGAGAAGTTTGCCATCACTGCCATGAAAAATATCTGCAACGTAATCTCTGATTGAAAGACTGCCAGAATTCTGTTGAGCGATCGCCCGAGGAAGGTTTTATTTTATTTATCAATTATCACTCCACAGTATCAAAGATAAGTTTTATAACTTTATATTTCCTTGGCATAAAAACTATTCACTTATTCCTGCAGAAGTTATTACTTGATATCCATACTTCTTTCTGTTAAAATTAAAAAAAGATGGTGATATATGGCCACTACTAAAGTTCATTCGATGTCTTGTTCGCTCTAAGGTACCATATTCTTGCTACATACATGCTTTGCTAGATAATTAACTCCTGTAACGCAATGAAGCTTCCCCAAAAAAATGTATGTGTGAACCAGGGCTATATTGAGAGCCTGAGTTAGGAATGATACATTACCTCCAAAGAATATTAATCTTCAAAGTCATTAAACATCGGTGCGATTCTTTTTGTGCACACAATCAAAGGCAGCTCTTCTAGGGAGCTGCGTTAACATAGTAGACCTTTTGTCAGCTACTTGAAAATTTGCTACTTATAAATTGGCGACTAAATCGGCACAATGTTCTAATTGTTTACCCTGCAAGTTGCTTGTTGCTGAAAAATGTGTTAACGAAAACATCATTGCCTAGCTCTCAAGTCTGTTAGCTTTTCAAAAGCCCGACGGAGAAAGACTATCAAACGTAACTATACGTCTTGGCGATTATTTCCAAGTATCTCTTTTTCGAATTTACTAGGAATTCCCGTTCGTTGCCACAATGTCATGATTCAAGTAGCAACAACAAAAATTTTCTGTGCTGATGGCACTTTAAATAAACATTCGTCGGTAATGTTATCACCTCACCTGGGACAAATCTCTCCCGAGTTCATGACAACATTGACTCTACTGCCGAGCCTGAGATCTTCGAAGAAGATCCCAATTTTTCCTAATTGGACCATCTCCACATCTCAGACATCCACCACTTCATGAGAATCATACTCAAATTTTCGACGATTAACTCCCTTTTTGTACGCTCCTTGTTTTCAAAAGCACTTATTAGATTTACGGCAAAAAAATGCAACGGTAGTTACCTCTCCCAGAGTGACTGCAGAAAAGTGGAGTAAATACTGCACAAGGTCAGGTAAATCACATTCAAGGTCTTCTAACCCAGTTAACATATCTTTCATTTCTTCCGGTTGGTCGCTTACGTAATTTTTCAATTCAGTCAAGGTTTAACTTTTCTTTGGCCTTAAAATTGTGATAGTTCAACGATTATGATTGATATGAAGATAACTCATAATTCAATTTTGGTCCTAATTTTACATTAGTTCTGAACATAAATTATCGTAGTCCATCAAGGAGGACATATGTGCTTCTTAAAGGTGTAGTATTAAACTCGCTGAAATTTATCTAAGGCCGATATAACCATTAGGAGAACTTAGGCAATTGCCCAGGGGTGCAACGACAAAGCGCTTCAAACTAAGACCACTGGCAAAGAAAATAAATGTTCGTACGATCTATGCAATTTCATGAACATAAAACATAAACGAGATAAGGAAACCCAGAAACTACTCTAGTACTTTTTTAATTGAAGGAGTGCTATTCTTCATTTAACCATACTATCTCACCAATCCCACGGTATTTGAAACTGTTTCAAGATATTCTCATTAAATGATCTAACTTAAACTCTCATTAATTATATCATGAATGAAAAACTGTCATAATCATTAATATTAACATCGTCGCATCTTAAGAAACTCCTAGATTTATACTATTTTGAAATATTTCATTCAGCATCTTCCTTGCTTCGCACACCAGAGCAGAAGGTCTATGTGTAAGAGAAATAGTTTACGTGACTTACTTCTTCGTTACAACATAAAAGGAAACAAAAACCAGACTTTATTCATGAGATATCGAAGGTAATATTATACGTATACTAAACTACTCTTGAAAGTAACAACATAAATTATGTAAACATTTTTTATCTTTTTCGCTCAGTTGAATTTAATTTGAAGCTGATTTAAAACTCATAATTTCCATCTAATTAAGACACAATAGCTCAGTTCTGCTTTATACAAAGGCAAATGTTGAAAAGAGTCAGAATCCAATGCGATTTGTGGAATGCAGTGAGACAACGCCCCATCGGCGAACTATTATTTCTGATTTGGCTCGTGTATCTCCTTCCATTCAAAGCAATGATAAAGCATTTCCAAAGATCCGCTATTCGGAAAATATCTATCCGATAGCGCCTATTGGAGTTGACGCAATCGACCAGAAAATCCGCTTTCTTGAAACTTGGCCGAGTTTTTCATTCGCTCCAGACAAGTTCCGTGCAATTAAATTTACAATGCTTCGAGAGAACTGGAAAAAGTTGTACAAAATCGAAGAATTCTGGGTCGCGCGGCTGAGATTATATATCGTTGAACTTTGATGAATTTTGAATTACGACTGCGCCTGTTTAGATGAATAGATCAAAAATATCTTTTGTAGAGGCATAGCACGAGCTGACAGACAATCACCTCGGAGAAACCCTTTTTTGTGAGAGCAGACATGCATTGAAATATGTTAACAAATTTTATTTACATCGGGGGTCTATGCGGGCACCAAAATCCGTTCACCACCTAATCGATTACTTTCGCGTATCTTTCGCGGAAAAATGATTTCGTGAAACGATTAATTCTAGCATCTATTTCTCTATTTTTTTCTCAGTGCCGGAATTGCGTATGTAACAGGGAGGACCCATCATATCGGCAATATGTAAAAACGTACTTTCTCTGAACTTATTAAGTTAATTGAGTCTTTGTGTAAATCCAACTTCTATGGATCCTGTGTCCTGAAGTTTCTGAGCAACGCTCACGAACATATCGTAGCAATTCTTCACAAAATGTATCGCCCTTCGGTGTACCTTTCCTATGTCCCGGATGCAACACTTTTCGGCAGGATCCCACACACTATATGAACGAGTATACTCAAGGTGAGGCGTGACCAACGCAAAGTAACATCGCTCACGGAGTTTTTCTTCGTTTCCATCGATTATTCTCTTGATGAATCGGATTTTCTTAAGTACTCGTCCATATATTTGACGGACGTAGGTTAAGTTTTTTTCGTGAGGATTACTCCACAATTTTCCAACAATATATAATCATATTGTGTGGAAAATTACCAAGTTTATCCTTTTCTACTTAAATGGCTTTCCACGAAGTAACGCTTAATCATCTAGATTTCAATTCTAGTGTTAGTGAGTTTTTGTTAATTAGAGTTTGTACGTATAAACATTGGCAATATATTTTCTTTTGAAAAAGTTAATACTGAACATTCGTCTATATTAGTCTCCATTTGAGCATTTCATAATTCTATCTAAATTATTCGACAGGGTTAACCTGTATTCTTTACTTTCTATTTTCCTATGACTGCGTCGTCCGCAACTATCTTGACTTTACTATCAATGTCAGTGCTAAGATCGTTGAGGTGTACTAAAATCATTGTCAAATCTATTTCATCAATTCCTTAAAAAAGACGTAAAGTTGATTTCTAATTTCTTTTTAGACTTTTTTCTTTAACAAAATTTAGTTATATATTAATACGAAATTGGGAGAGATACGAAATGGAAGAAAATGTAATTTACTTTTTTAATTTCCCTGCCTAATTTTGTTTTCGATCCGGAACCGCGAATATAAATATTTTCGTATAATTTACAAAGAAAATTTAGCGAATTTCCAGGTTGCTATCAATAAAAATTGGTTGCTACAACCAATGTTTCTACGTTTATTCTATTCCATAGTTATTTACATCGGCTGCGAAATTTATACCTACAAAGAAGGTCATCTCTTTAATTACCGGCAATAAAGCGAAATAACCCATAAATTTCGAAATAAATGAGAAAACGATGGCATTTTTAACGCAAGATTCATTAACATCGTCATACTAAGATAAATAAATGTTTTAAATGTCCACTAAACAAGCTTCGATGGAAATCCTTCCTGTTAAAGCGTTTTAATGAATGAAAGAATAAAGCCTTGCACTTTGGAAAAAGAAAAATTGCGTGTAGTCCCGTGGATGCTTAACAATGACTCCTAGTTTCGAACCAGAATCCGCCTAGAGATGGATATCGTTTCCCTATGGCTTTCTACAATCTATAAGTCTAATACTGTTTACAGAACATGAAATCTTGCCGCCATTTTGGCAGTAATGGAAGATACTATTTATATAAGTTTGGTTATGATACTCTGATGATAAAAAACAGAGATTCGGCAAATTCTGAAGCGGAAAAAACCTATACCTTGCCCTAAAGCTATGTCTGAATTGATTTGATATACTTTGAAGGTAAACAAAGGGTGTAAACCGTTAATACTGCATAAAAGTTAGCATGGAAATGATTTCTCCGAATGATATAGTTCCATTCAATACTACTTTTCCCGACTTTTTCATCAAACTGGAACAACGAAAAGATTGATCGGGACCATGCGTATCACCGGGANTTAAGGAAGAAATGAAGATTTGTACATGAATATCAAATGTGCTAAACACTAACTAAAGTGAATTGTTGGCTTGATGATACTTTTCCTTAACCAAGTAGGAAAATATAACACTATTTCGTGGTTCTTCTTCGTATCCTATGGTTATTCTCAATAGATATAACGAAATTTCGAAACATATAGCATCATACGAAGTAAATTAGATTAAATAACGTATGCATTACGTTATGGGTTAGTATTTACCATACATACTGAGGTTTCATAGGTGAACTAATAAAACTCGGAAAATTCTTTTAATTTATGTGCACAGTTTGCAATAAAGGAAGGAGGCAGATATATTAACATACTGTAGATCCAATCAGCAAATAACTCTCCGTCACAAAAACAAAGCTTTTGATTCTTAATGACCTATTTGATCAATTCCATACCGATGTAAATTGCGTTTTTATCTTAAAAAATGATTTGCTAAAATTAATTATTGTCATATTTCACCCACTAAATTCTAAAAGACTATGTTTATTAAGACCAGCTTCCCAGGCCGTCAATATGACGACTACATTTCCGGTGTAACAAAATGTATTAGATATGTAGAAAGACTCAGGAAAATGATGGTCACATTTGGAATACAGGGGTTCGAATTCAGGAATCAATGGTGAGTTTTCATGCAATTACAGGCAATTGTCTATTTTCCAAATAGGAAGGCTTCGTTCATTGAAGTACGTCAAAGGGAAGGGATTATCACTGCAGTTAGTTTATTTGATGATATTTTTGCGATTATTTTATATTTGTCGGGCGAAATATGATTAATGAATAATTTATCTCGAGATCCATCGGTCATTCTTTACTTTCCTTGCTAATTAATTAGCTTAATTTTTTGTTGTCACCGATATAAATAAAGTCCGGAATAGCTGATGTGACCACAAACTGTTGTAGCAACCAACATTTTATTTATAGCAACGTAAACATTTACTAAATTTGTTTTATAAATTCAATGAAAAACAGTTGTATTTTATCAAAGTCTTCGCCATTTCTTTTCGAAAACCTGAATCAACGATGAAAATAAGAATTGTTGTCAAAGTTTCTTTCTCACGGAACTTCTCCCGATTTCGTACGAACATTAATTCTTATTAAGTTTTTCAAAGTACAATTCTCATTAAATTTTTCAAAGTGCAACGAAAAGAAAAAAAAATACACGTGTATTCCTTTTGAAAGTTTGTGGCATTAGATAAAAAAATCGACAGTGTTTTTATAATGTATTTTCTCCATTTTCACTCGCATATGTCATTCCCGAAACCCCTTGTCGCGATTCGAACTGATGATTCGTCGTCAGATAGTGATCTCTCTTTGTCTTTAATGAACGGGTCGATTCCGTTAAGTTAATCCGAGGGCAGTGCAGATTAAACAGCAAGGCGCAGGCGCCACCGAAATAAACTTCATTCAACTGTTTTCATTAGGCACTTGCGCTCCCATCTCTATTCACTCGCGCTTGTGCTGCTGATTATGTTCCGGTCGCTTTGATGGCTCGTGTGCCAAGGTCTCTCCCGGCTGACTCCTAATGAGCTACTAGTTTTCCCTCTCTTCGGAGATTCGCTATTTGCTTTCCGCCGCTCCTTAGACCTATTTCTATCATCCCTTCGAGTTGTTTAGATTTCTCTTTGAAAACAGGATAAAGCAAATGTTTGATATTTTAATTTTTGTCAATTAACTTTGACTCTCACAATATCCAATCTCTCTCAATCCACTGAAAGGTATAATTTTCAATAGCATAACTCAAGAATTCATCTCAAAAGTAGCTGAAGGATCCTTTGATTCTCTGGGGGGAAATAAAAATTGATAAATACCACACAAAATGCAACTACTGGAGTCTCAATATAAGCGTAGATAAACAATGTAACTGATGAAACGAAGGAATATCAATCTACTGAGACAACCATTTATGTGAAAAGCGCATTTCATCTCTCCATTATTTTGAGACTACACTGGCGGACAAACATGTTCATTTTTGCTAATCATTCTGCTAATTGAATACAAATGTAATATTTGTTGTTAAAGTATATAAATTAAACTATTATTAAATCTTTTAATACTAGTACTTTTTTAATTGAAGGAGTGCTATTCTTCATTTAACCATACGATGAATCTACTTCCCTTACACCATCGGTGTGATAGACAGATACCACTCTAGCGACGTTATCCTTGATCTAGAGAATTTTCTATACACTTATTAACATTTTGTTCCTGTTTCAGGGACATCTGGCACTCTATCCAACTTGTTCTCTGACGTACACACTCCTCTACGTTCCCGTAGCATACTATATTTTACTCATATACAATCGAAANCATATTTCTTATCACATATATTTGACTTGTCAGATATTTACCTACTGCTTTGACCTTTTTACTTTTATATATACTGTCTTTCTTATTCCTCGTATACCGCTCAGATCCGACGACCGATGAGAAGAGATTTTTTTTATTCAAGACATTTACATTTATATAATAAATCTTACGAGATTGAATTAAATATAATAAATGGGCAAGAGCGAGAAAAGGCATGCTCAATCTGTTAGAGATACAAACCTTTCACTTAACTGCATATGTCCTTCGAGTGGAAAATATTTCCTAAGATTCTATTGCGGTATGACTCTCCTTGGAATACTATCCAACGTTATTTTAAAGTTATAAGAAAATCAATGAAATGTGTCTTTTCGGACAGATATCGTTCAATTATCTATTCTGCTGATTAAACAGTTCAGAGATTGGGAAGGAAACGCAAAGAATTTAATACATTAACATCCAAGTCCTTAAGTGATGGTTCCCTAAGGAACAGAAAAGCCGAGAACAAAAGTTGATATCTTAAGTAGATTGATATTGCAAATTAACAGCTGTCATCATCGGGGAAATAACGTAAGAGAGATAAATGAATGCTAGAAGAACAACATTAATGAATATCAAATGGAATGTGTTAGAAAGAATCGGACCTTGAAATATAGATCGAGGAAAGAAACAAAGCATAAATGACGTCAAGTTATGGCGACATTTGTCCTTCCCTTCCAAAGCAGATTTGGTCAATGGAAGAGGAAAAGGTGCAGATATCGGAGTTTAATTTCTTGAGGAAACGAAAAGTTATACCACTGGAAATAAAATGAAAAATGAAGACAGTTAAGATAAAGTAAACATCTATGCGTTAATGGTAAAATAGAAGGTGAGTCATGTCTTTCTGGAACCAGTGATGACGAAGGGAAGTATAGGTCCCCCCCCCACCTTTGAATTTATGCACCAGTATGATTGTGAGAATGGATTGGATCTAGATTTCCTCAAACATATATTGAAGGAAGACCAGTTTATTAACGCGTATTACCCATGTGCCAATAATTATTGGTTCTTATAATAATAATTACCAACTTTTACAGTAATTAATGTCAAATTTGCTGCAATATTGTAAGATACGCGTACAACTACTCAGAGAATTGAAGGAAGACCAGTTTATTAACGCGTATTACCCATGTGCCAATAATTATTGGTTCTTATAATAATAATTACCAATTTTTACAGTAATTAATGTCAAATTTGCTGCAATATTGTAAGATACGCGTACAACTACTCAGAGACTTGATGAGGGTCCGCCATTGATCAGACCCTGTAGTTAATTCGCTAAGATTACGAAGTTATTACTCTAGGTTTCTCAAAACTTCATCCCGAAGTATACGTGCGCAAGTCTTTGGAAGTAGAGAAATTGTGTACTTGTAAAGGTATATATGAAGGTTACAAACGCAAGAAAAAGTAAAAGCTCGAACGACTGTTTGTGCTATTTATTTACCTAAGATATTAACGTAATATATTTCTCGATAAAGACACAATCTAAGGCTTAAATTGGTAACATGAATTATAATCAAACTTTGTCGATTTAAATCAAATACTTTACTTAGAATATATTGAGGGAGTCGAAGGAACGCAATTCATGCTAAAAAAGGCAATGATCGAACAATTGATTTAATCGTACATACGTTTGCTGATTTTGTTCAGATTTTCTGCCATCTTTCCTGTCCCTACTCGTACAACTTCTTGGAGTGTTCGTGGTATCTGAGCGTCGTTCTAAAGCCTCCGTGCATGTATCTGTGTTCGCTTCCTGATGCCAATCCTCACCCTTCCACGAGTGTTAGATAATCGAGCTCCAAGCGGGTATCGAACCCCGTATCGCCGCCGTCGGTTGTGGGTGTGCTTCCAATTAGCCTGTCCGGTAGATAATTATCATTCGTGTACATCTTCCCTCGCAAACATACCTTGCCAATCACCTTTGCGCGTATTGTGGAGGGAAAATGGACTTGTTTAGCTTTTTTTCCAGGTGAATCTTCCTACGTAGTAACTTGTTGAACTAGGTATGAACCATATTCCATGAGAATAGTAACTTCTGTAAAATACCACAAAAACGCTATATATGTATTAAAATAATGAAAAACAACACGAGGTGTTTTCACGATTCTTTTACTTCCGTGTATTATCCAGAACTTAGTGACATTTTAAACGTTAATTAGGGAGTGTTAAAGCACTGACATTATTGTTACTTTAAGATGATTATTAAAGCAGATGATCTGAAAATGCTCTCCTCATCGGTAAGTGTGTACATCTGGCCTTGTCAATTGGTTATGAAATACATTCATCTGTCATTCTATACGTGTGACAATAGTGTTAAGATCAAATCAATCTTTAGGTATGAATGCACCTGGGAAGTGACTGAGCGCTGGTTGAGGAACACTGTTTTCGAATACGGAGTGTTTCTATTCCTTCGTACTCCAAAATCATAATAATGGAAGGTAACATCAGATGCGATTTTATTGCTAACAGCTCTTGATTCTTTGCATCTAGAGGATAAAATATGTATGGCACTTATGTAGTCCTCAGTGAATTCTTTCTTCTCAATAGCCCTTGGCTCAGTTAATACACACTTTGTTTGGGTAAATACGTTACAGTTAGATGCATAAACCAGCGCGAATATTTACACGGCCATAAGGCACCATTAGCCTTGATATTTCCACAGTTCTTCTAGACTTAGATTCCGCAGCGAACTCACGCGATGCTGTAGAGGGCGTAGCAGCTGAAACACGTCACCTCGGAGAAACTCCGAGGTCTCCGCGCGGGATCCCACCCTTCACGGCGCGACTCGTGACGCAGCCCGAGGCATTATGGGTAAAAGGCGGAGGTCACGCTCACCGGGGGCTCAAGGCGGATGCCTATCTGGCGGCCCTCCTTCCTTCCTTCTGCAACAAAGAGCGTTCGCCTAACAGCGCCATAACTCAAGGGACGACCGTGAGGAACCTATGGTGCTGCCATCTGTACCCGAGGGAATGAGGTCGAACCAATGTGGTGCATTTGTTATAGTACGCAGCATCACAATCGGAAAATGAAGTCCCGTTTTCGATGCCTTTTTTGCGAAACTCCAGTGGTGAGAGTTGCGAAGGAAAGATGCTCAATTTGTGCTTCGTAAGGGAAAGTCAAAAATATATTTGCCGTCTGCACCGTTAAGCATAACTCTAATAAGGGGAACCATTTTTGGGTATAAATTGGTGAAAATTGTTACCCATTATCTATAATAAATAATATTTCTTGTGTGAGCTTAATTCTTTTGCTTATATGCTCATGAATATGAGTCATACATGCCCCTATTATATTTGATGGGAATGAATCTATGTGAATTTGATGTAATTTGCTCATAAACTATAAACGTTGTGATGGCTTAATTCACCGAAAAAGACTGCAGATTATGCTATCATATTTTCCGTAATATGTTCATATACTGTCAATTTAAAATAATCATCTAATTAACTCAAAATTGCTCATGGCGAACGAATTCTTACGCCGCTGTAGCTGGTTTGGTAATCTAGTCTCAGTGGAAATCCTACGGAAAGACTCCCGTCGAGATTAAAAAGTACTTCGTCAGCCAATTAAAGTAGAACAAATGACCTAAGCTGAAAGGTTGGAATAAGATAGAAAAATCTATACGCCCGCATCATCTCTGTGCAGCATGTTTCACAGTGCTATGGAGCATGCGGATGTGTCACAGATCGTTGAGTCTGGGAGTTAAAAAAGAGATTTATGAAGTGGAGGAAGAGAATCCTCGAAGCGTTCATTACTCACTAAACACAGTAAAATGATAGTGGAATATACCGAAACATATGTTAGTTGATTACCTTCAAAAAGGCAGCAGAATAATATGTTTCGAAGATGTCAGTAACCATTCTCTATTCGTAAATTACATTCAGAAATAAATATACTTATTAGACTGAATATATTCTTACACTTTCAGGCTGAATTCTATGCTTTCATCGTACATTACAGTTTTGTATGAATATAAATGTACTGCTTTTTTTACTGTGCATTTTCTACGCTATAAAATTGAGTATAGAAAATGATTATATCGTACTAAGAGAGTCCTTGCGTGATATTTCCCTGCGTATCATAGATAATACTATCTTTTATCTCCGGAGGACCAAATCACTCCCACCTTCCCTAAAATTACTTCGTTGTAACTTATTATCTTGTTGCAGTTTGAAATTGATCATGACTCATACTTAAATTTTTACTTTACAGCAAATTTACTTTAAGTTTAGGATTTTACTTTTAGGGAAGATCCATATAAGTATGAATTTTTTCCACCTAATTTTTCAAGGATTAGCGTCGCATATTAACTAAAATTACTACGTAACTACGTTACTGAGAAGCTCAAGAACGCGGGATGGGAATCATTAGAAAAAAGAAGATTAACACTAAGGATAAATTTATTAAATAAGTTCAGAGAAACCACGTTCTCGGAAGACGTCGCGGACATAATGCGCCCTCCCTGCTATATAGGCCGCTCCGATACAGCGAGGAAAATAAGAGAAATAGATGCGAAAACGAACCGATTCAAGAATTCGCTTTTTCCGCGAACGATACGCGAAAGTAATCAACTAGGTAAATAGAGTCTTGGTGCATGCACCCCCTGCCACACACCGAAAGGTGGCTAGCAGGGTATACACATAGACATAGACAAAATATTCAGAAAACAACAACTTTGTGAGCCGCACGGCTGAATTGGACAACCTTTGTGCAATTTTTTTCGCATATCATGAATTTCAATATCTGCGAAGCCATTAATTCGTCAGGAATTACCAAGTGCGAATAACTTCGGAAATATTACAATTTAAGACATTTTCATTCAAAATCAATCCGAAATACTGGGACATATCTCTATTTTAAAACCTTATAATTGGTATGCTAATCATTTCGTAAATATTTTGCGGAATTTAAACGAAAAACAGTCAACACAAATAACAAGGATAAAGTTGAGGAAACTAAGGAGTTCTAATTCCAATCTTACGAGGAGGATCAATCCTATAAGTAGGATCACGGTAGCTCTCACATCTCGAACCAGAGACCTTTCACGAAACGATGCTCGCACGTTTTACGTGATAATCTCATTTCTATCGACGCTCCTTTGAAAAGGGACAGTTTGAAATAAAGCGTTCCAGAGTACAAAAAGAATAGATCTTCCTCATAATTAATCTACGAATGACATTTCCATGATATCGAAATGTTCTACTTCTAGTTTTTACAATATTAAACGCATATAAATGAGCTGAAGGGACACTGACTGTTGCCAATAGCAGCAATTCTTACGTAACTTCAGACATTGCGTCCGTTAGATTCCGCTATTTACTCTTCCGCGCCAAGAGAGAGGCACGGGTTACATCATTTATATCACTCCGTCGTTTGCGTTATTACTTATTATGGCATTCAATGCGTTCTTGAAGATTTCATCCGGTTTAGCATCCCGTTTTGCTTCGCTACTTTCTACTTCTTTTGATTTCCATTTCTTTTTACATTCTACGATGTATCTTTACGCATCTTCTCCTCCTAGATAAAGGATAATCACGGACAAATCCGAGAAGAGGGGAGGAAGTTGGGGATTTTGAATATTGAAGTAATCGAGTAATTGTAAGAAACCGTCTTTTGGAACGGAATTGAGGAAGCTGTATGGTTCGTTTACCTATGTCCAACTCTAATGTCTAAGTATAGCGATGATGATATGAAATCTACTGAGGTATGAATGGTGTTGAACGTTGGTATACATCCTGTTCACTCCTTACACCAATGTGCTGCATTAACGAGGATTATATCCGCATTATTCTAGCATTCTGGCCCAGTAAGGCAAAATGCCTCACCCATCATTCCCCACAGATTCATAAGCTTCCTGGTTAGGTTCTTTAACAATGGTCAGTTTAATTATTTCTTAAAGCCCGCACAAACAGCCAGTAATAGGAAAATAACAGTGAGGCACCCGACAATTGACGAACAAAGACCATCCCCTTAGGAATTCCGGTAAACCGAGATTAAAAACTCGGGACTTAGCTCTGGAAGGCTTAGCGTGCTAACCATTCCGCCAGCGTGGTCGTCGTAGTTTGGAAAGTTTACTATTCTTCCTTAGGGATGGTCGCATTCAAAGAACATACATTTCTTCAACGACTCATAGGAATTTGAATTTGTTATTTGAGTCTTTATTTTTCATAGTGCATTAGAATAAAATATTTACTTTTTACTTATTCTCTACTCATCTGTCAATTAGATAAAATTGGTATTATAATAATAATTATAATAAATTGAGAAAGTTAAAGCTTTACTAAGCCTAATCCTTTAGGAGACACACATCCGGGATGGGTTAATTTTCCTTACCTGTGACTGAGAAATAAAAAAATATTCAAATAATAATAATTTACTTGGTCACAAGAAATAGATTCATTATCAAAGAACACCTTCTGTACTGACTTTGTGGCATGTTAACGTTGTCACCTAACGATAACGTTGTGTTTAATTGGTGGAATACTCAGAAGAGACAATATGCAACATATGTTCCCATACTTTGTAAAATGGACATTGTTCCAGAAGATAAGGAAATGTGGTATTTACTCCGTGTGAAACTTTCCAAAAAAGATTATTTCAAAAGATTAATTTAGTGAATTGGGTGTTATACAATGGAAACTGAGATTTGAATCATTACCCTCAGTGATACATAAGTTCATAGACATAAGACTGAGAATAAAAGAACAGCTTAAGTTGTAGTTTAACCGTATCCTAAGCCACGATCAGAGGCAAGAGTTGTCTTCTTCCCCTGAGAACAAGAGCATGGAGACTTGGCGTGATGAAAATCGGCCCATCGCTCACTCGCAAGGAATAAACGATCAAAATTTCATAATGCAACGCCTTTCGGGCCGAGGGGGAAATAACGACCTATTCGGTAACCAAGAGAAACCCACTTATTTGAGAAAGAGCGTGAAAGAAAATAAATAACCACGGCGTTTACTTCGGAGAGGTATGACTGCATCCCGAGCGGTTTGATTAATTTCGAAGCGACCGCAGCCGTCGAGCGTCTGTCAGAATCGAATTGAATTTGCGAGAGAAAACGTGGAACTGCTAGCGACTCTGACGAGAAAGTAGGAAAACATGGAGTGTTTTTGAGGAAGAATACTCGAGCGATAAATTGCGTCTTATGCATAATTCAGCGGTGGCTCTAGTAGAACAGGGTATTCTGAATTTTACAAGAAGGCGTGGATTTTTCGGAAACCGAACGGCTGAAATTTAATCTTGCGATCAAAAAGGAAGGATAAGGAATAGAGGGCAACGCCAACAGGTACGCCGCAAATTGTGCCAATCGGAATGAGACATTTATTGTGAGCAGCAGGATGTAAAATAGCTGTATATCAAAAGGGAAGAAAACTGGGTAACGGTTTAGCGAAAAATGAAGTTGGCTAGCGGAAGTTTCTTCGTGTTATGATTGGAATAAGTCTGCTACTGGTGATCTTTAGGTATTCCGTAGCTTCAAGAATAATCGTTGACTCTGCCCTTTAGCTTCTTGCTAACTTTTTCAGTTTGAACATTACGACGAAAATAAATAGGTGCGAGAGTTGATATAATCCCGTATTTATGGGATGATATCTGATAATGAATGCCCAACTGTGGCTGTATATAAATTGTTTGTTTAGAAGTCTACATCTGCATTAACCTGAAAGTCGCCTTTCGGCATATGGCAGGGGGTGTAAACACCAAGCTACCTCTTTAGCTTATCGTTAACGCTTAACGCTTATCGTTCGTGGAAAACGAATCCTTAAAACGACTTGTCTTCGCATCTATTCCCTTATTATCTTTCTCTCACTTTATGACAAGGGTTAAATGGAAGATGGGACTCTTTAGTCCCAATTTCGCCCAATAAAGACGTTTTATTATTATTATTATTATTATTATTATTATTATTATTATTATTTACGCGCATTTTCGGATCGGCAGAAGTTGCAGAAGAGGCTCGCATGATACCATTTACGTCTTCCGCAAAATTACTTTCTGTGAATCTATCAAGCAATCGCAGCCTATCATGTAACCTCTTTTCATTCAAGGATTCCCAACCAGCTTCTAATCTCCTTAATAGTAGTAATAACCGTTGTAATAAATCCATATTACACATGACTTCGATTGCAATACCCATATTTACTACAATTACACCTCACTCATCAATTACAAATATACAGTGCACTACAATACCTTACATCAAAAAGCAACACATTACACCCATTACAGTTTTATATATAATTTTACATGTTAGTATACACTATAATCAAACATGTCTCCATTGTCACACTCACAATGTCTTTAACTATACTGACTGTCAGTATAGTTAAAAGTACTTCAACAGCTGTGGTCGTTTCATATCTACATTAATACACCTGCAATGCCGCCCTTATGCGAGTGGCATTTATTGCCACTTGAGTGGCACATCCCATTCATCCCATCCACAGTCCGCAGTACAGAATTGAACCCGGAACCGATTGGGCTACCAACTTGGTTATTTGGAAGCCCATTGATTGTTTCCGCTTACATTCTTCACACTTTTTACATTAAACGTCAATAATATGAACACAAGGCAGGACTAGAATTATTTACTCCACAGTTAACCCGCTATAATAAGAAAATACATTAATATATTATAATAATTAATTAATAATAATAATATTTGCAATCAAAATATTTAATTTTCATGTTACATCATTTTGTAAACAAGGATTGCGTTCATTTGTAGGATTGAACAAAATATACCTTAAAGGTGCACAAATGGAAATGACACATTCCTTAACATGTCTTGCAGCTTCTTGCAAAATTGCTACACGTTCTAATAATTATTTTCTCGGCATTTCATAATGTATGTTCACGAAGCGTCCCCATTATCGTTGCGCGAGCCGTATTTTCTTTTTCGGATTTGTAAAAGCGAGTTCCTCCATTCAGATTCATCTCTCGCAATTTGGTGCGAAGAGGATAACAGAGATTTAAGAATTGTTTTCCACGGCAATGAGTTAACAGTGCGATCCGTCCGATAGCGCTCTTTGATGCTTATATACACGTACTGATTGTCTTAAGATACGCCAGATGTTCAAGTGAGGAATTTTGCGATGGTAATTGTGCAAGATATCGAACTGATATAAGGTTGTTCACAGAGCCGTTCTTAGCCTATCTTCCACACAGGTGCAAACATAATTTGCCATCCCTAAGAATTAAATGTCAGAACCAAACTCGCAGAGCTATTCGCATATTAGGAAAGACTCCAATCAAATCTCTATTAAAAATATATTCCAAAACCTAAGTCGGATTAATTATTCGTATCAGAAAATCTTTTGAAGATTCCGATTCTTCGATTAAACCAACTGCAGAAATATCCCTTTCTCGTCTTTAATTTCACTCCATGATTTTTCCTAGATAAGTCGTGTTTTCACACAGAAAGCAAAACATAATGTTGTGGTAATAATTACTATGGTTGACTACGCTTCTGTAGCCGCCATTTAGATGCCGTCGCTCGGGTGCGTTGCACTCCTTGCACCCGTCAGACGGCGCGGCTTTGGCTGTTCATATAGCAACTGCATCTAATGCTCTATTCTTCCCATGTTTACTGGTATTTGCATCAATTCCCTTAATTTCAGAGGATAACAAATCTTAATGATCGTAGGTGAAGAGTTCGCTTGTGATCCATTGACACCCATAATGCTGTGTGTGACAAATATTTATAAAATGCATATTATAAATTCCGGTTTAACGTAATGCGCCCATGAATGAACCTTTTATCGAATTTTACGTATCAGGAATCTTAACTATTACTGCATCTTTCGTAATCTGTTGTTAGTCTAGGACCTCGACGTAAAGACGTTTGCACTGTCATCTGAGCTGTGTTTATCTTTTCCAAATACGTGAGGCAAGATTTTGTATTGCCAAGAACAAATAAACTCGATATTTTAAAAGGTACTTATATTTATATCTGATTTAATTTCAGAAGTTCTTTGGGTGCAACCCAGACAAACGTTGATCACCAACCAAAGGGCGTTCGACCTCAGTGAAAGCGGCTTCGGGTTCGATTCCCGGTGGGAGCCCATATGTGCAAAACGACTCCAGCTGTCGAAGCACTTGAAACGATGCTGCTACAACCGGAAGACTTGCTTTTATTTGTGACGAAAGTAATCCAACGACGATAACCTTTTACGTCTGATTTTCCGATAAGTTCTGAATTAATCAATAACAGCTTAGTAGCTCGTAGAGTGCAAATTTGTTTATACAGGCTGCTACGAATCTAAAATTTTCAAATCATGCATAGGCATGGTATTTGAATATATTTTGTAGCCCTAGAAGTGACTATTTAGCCGAGGGAAGTTCCAGAGAAGCACCGAATTGCACAAAAGATTAGCATCAAATATTCTTTTACTAGTTCTGTGCTGGCAACCTTTAAGATGGGATTTTTTTACTTACCGTACTCTCGAATTCCGAAGATCTCTTTTCGTGAAGAAAATCTCACTTGAGTATCTTTCAGCTGATAGAGCTGCACGAACTTCAATTTCGTAAACGTAACTTTTTATGTGATTGAAACTCCTCGTAAAATGCCAGTGGCAGTGCTGAAGAAGCCGAGAATTTTTTAATAAGGCAGAGTCCAATTTTCAATCTCCATTATTCTAAATTACAGTGTGGGGAAATCGGCTCTGCTTCGTGCGTGTACGGTAACCACAAGTCGCTACGGAGTGGTATCCGTGGCTTCGCCGGATAACTCCCTTTGAAGAGAAGGTGATAATGAGAGGAGATCTTACGGATGCTGGGAAGCCTTGCCCTCTTCACCTATTCACCCTGGCCTCGTTAGATTTGACACATCTCCTCATACTGCTCTGATTGCCTCATTCTGCCGCTACTAAACGTCTATATCTTGTATTTTATGCTTATGAAATGTGGAAAAGCGATTACTCAATCTTGGATCTTCTTTCCATCATCTCGTTACGCTGTCAGAGTACTTTCCTTTACTCCAAGCTCCTCCTTCAAAATCAAATCTTTACTGACAGTGATAAACTTTAATTAACACTTTCTTAATGTTAACATTTTCCTTTGCTCCAACTATATTTCGTTTCACTCTACCCCTTTTCCCTCACTCTTTAACGCCTCTTTTCTATATTTCCTGTTTCGTAATTTTGTATTATTTTATCCTATCAATTGCTGTGACGATTTGAAAGCTGATGATCATTCGAGAAGGCGGATCGTTCCTGAAGAGGAAGGAATTTAGCGAAGATGTAATCAAAGAAAAATCAAAGGCAAAGGATTAAAACATGTGAGCAAAGCATAGATGAATATTTAATAGATAAACATATTAATCATAGAAATACTTAGGACTTCATTGGTTAAAATTGACCAACCCTAGTTTAATAGTTTCATATTCATTAAGTAATGTTGGTTCACAGCTTAGAAGCTTCATATTCGTATTTACATTGATTATTTAGAATATATTTCAAACCTGCATAAAAATTGAGATAAAAACAACTTAAACCCATATCATTTGCCTAAATAAGGAAAAATTAAAGCAAATATAGACATGAATGATAAAGTGTCGTTGAGAAAAACTGCTATATGTAGTGCTTTTACATAGAAGAATATGTCCTTAACTGGAAAACTACAGAGACGAAAATAGTTTGAAAAATTGCAAAATGTACGTGGAAGATAAAAATATTTTTGAGCACAAAAGAATTGGATTATTACAAATTTTAGTATCAGGACATGGGGTAAATTTCGTTAAAAAAAGTTAGGGCTCTGCATTTTTTTAGTTCGTTATAGTAGCGTCAGGGTCCAAGAGCAGAACTCTCTGAGCCCTTTTCCTCAACGTTACCCAAGTAATTTTTTAGCGAGGGACCCTAATTAAGCTTGGAACCCGGATACTTTGACCAACTGCCCCCCTCTCCTGGGCCCTCGTTGAAATGAACAATTGAAAAAATTATTCTGTTTCATTTTCCTTTAGGAAAATTTCTGTGTTGATGCATTGTTTTACTCTTTCCTTTCTTTCCTTTAACTCTTAGCTGGTAATTACTCCTTACCTTTACTCAATGATTACCTGTTTCATAATAAATTTCATAATCTCAGATTAATTCTGCGCCCCGCGCATTATGTCCCTGAAGGAATTGTTCTTTAAGTACTTCATACCTTGGATAACCTCCTCCAAAATGGCGCATGAATCTGCGTTGCTTAACGCAACTAATTACATAGCTCGATTTCGAAGGGAAATTAAACTCATCGACCAGTCAATCGCGATTATTTCGACTTTCGATTGGGAAAGCAATCGCCGAGTATCTCAGATCCGAAATTCCGAGTATTTCCTCATCTTCCAAAATCGCACTATTGTGACATCTCAACCCACCGTCTTCTGCTATTCTGATCAAAGAGTTTCTTTGTGATCGTGAAACTCTCAGAAATCACGAGCGAAATTTTCTTTTTCAGTCGGCGTTGAGTCCACGATTTTCCCCTCCGATTGAGTTTTATATGATAGGTATCAAGAGCGATTTCCAGCCCATTTGATCGCCTCTTACAACCCTCATTTCCTGTACTAACGCACATGAAAGTAACGCAAAGAGGATACTTTAACTGAGCATCAAACCTCTAGAGATTTAAATTTCAATTGGTGTGGTCTTACCATTTAAACTCCCAAACAATTAAAAACTTATTTTATTTAAATTAAAGCTCTACTAGTTTAATACTTACATATTCATTGCGCAATATATTGGAGGTTTCAAAGCTTAAATCAGCGAACTTATCGCATCAGTGCATAGTTTCAAAGCATTTTATTCTTACTGAAAGATTAAGTAGGTAATTGTGTAACCCTGATTACCACGAGGGTTGGTCAAATAGTTATGCCTCACGTTTGTGAGGCATTGCTTTTTGACCAACCATCGTTGATTACCTTCTTTTGAACCAATGCTAATAATTTGAAATCGTAGATTCGAACTACTTGACGTTTTCCGCATATATTTGCATAGTTTCAGTTTTCTCTTACTGACAGTATAGCTGCAAAAAGCTTTCAAAATGGAGTCTGACCGTGATTCACGTTACAGACAGCGTGTTGTGATTGACTTTCTGTGCAAGGAGAAATAAGCGGTAGCGAATGTTGACAAATGTTAGCGGAAAGTCCATCTGCAGTCGATAGGAGTACAGTTGGTTGCTGGCTATAGAGGGTGAGTGAATCAGAAGGCAGTTGAAAGTGAAAACCTGGGTCCATCAGCGGGCCGAGGACTGGTACCGACAGGGCATACGTGCCTTAGTGAATCACTAAAAGAAAGCAATAGACCTTGAAAGAGATTATGTAGAAAAATTGATTGAGTAAAGAAAATACAATTCTTTCATATGTATAAATTTCATTTCTGTTGAATATAGATTTTCTGAGAATAAAATGGGGCCATTACTTTCTGACCGACTTTCGTAAGTAAGAAGTATTTTTAGTATCCTTTATCCTATGAAGATGATAGCATTGCTATTGAAATGCATATTAGGCAAACTCTAAAAGGTCAGTTAATCATTTTTCTTTTCCTTGTTCTTGTTCTTACTGTCTTAATCGGAGAGTAAGCCGCGAACCGTTGGCAAAACGTCTAGGCTGGAATGTTTCAAACCACTAAATAACTAACAGTCATGTTCCAATTTCTTTTCTATTTATACCGACTAATATGTAGCTAAATAACCACTAATATAGCTAGATGGACAGTTAAAATATGAGGAAATATAGTCTTATCAAAGATAAAATATAATACAAATATAACGGATTGCTAACAATAATTATGAGAGTAACGGTAATTTCTGATTGCTTAAATATCACAATGCCTAACCTCAAGAAAGAATACTGAGAAATCAAAGCCAGACCTTTAAAACTAACGAGATACTCGATTTTCAAATATAATACAACGTGTGAATTTTCTTAATGGCAAGTTATTCAATCGAATTGATACACTTTTTATCTGAAACTACATTTAATGCGTCCATCTTGAGCTTCGATGGTTTATCGAGAAGTGGTTATGTTTAAAACTAGACCCATTTTGTAAATATGAAGGTACTTCATTTTCATTAATATAAAGCTATTGTCACAGTGAATAAAAACCTAAGAAATGCCAAATAAAACGAAGACCACCTTAGCTTATTTTAGTATTTTACTTAGTTATTCCAATGTAGCAATCGAAAGAGATATGCAAGGGAAAAAATGGAGAGATCTACAAAAGAATAATTCGATTTTCTAGAAAACTAATGAGAAACGCCAAGTAATATCAGAAAGTAGAAGATTTCGTTAATTAGGATGCATCGCTCCCGTAAATTAACTTATGAATAGATACGAATAGTATCATGCGAGGTGTTGTGAAAATCCATCTCAGAAACAAAAAAACTATGAGTCAAATAGTTCTTCTTCCGCCAAATTTTATGGAAAAAGTATGTAATAGTCATATGACTCGTAGTTTTATTATTTCTGTTATGAATTTATCTTCATGAGGATGTGGGTACGGATAGATGACAGGGAAATGAAAAATAAGGAAGAAATTTTAGGAGATAAATAAGGGATAGGATGCGTTTTGGTTTCTGATAGATAAAATCTGTATGAGGGAATATTGGAGTTTGAAAATTATATTGAAAATGTACGGAATGAAAAGTACGGAAAAATTGGTTGAAAATTAATAATGCTATGTCATTGGCATATGGGTATTAATATTATTGTTATTATCTTTTAAAAGGCTGCAGTTTGTAACCTACTCCTTGGTGGCAACCGTATAAGTAATTATACATCATTTATCGTTTATTTATCGATTGGTATCATTTATCATTGGTATCGATCATTTATATGTTAGTCTTGATAAAACGAAATATGAGACATAATGGAAATCAACTCAAAAGATGACGTTTTTAGAGCGATGAATGTAAAAAGAGAGACCTAAGTCAGCTTTAGAACGTAGCATGAAGACAAGAATAATAACCAGATGTGAGAGAATGAGCTGAGATATTTGGTAAGAGATGCATTAAAGCAACACATAACATGTGATTATGGAGCAGTCGAAAGTAAAAGTGCTAATGGTGACTGAATCATAATTCCAACTGTAAATTATTCATAACTCTTCTCTCTTTACGTAAAATATGTGATCCTCGCCGCACGTAGCAAAAAGTAGGTCCCGTCAACAATTACAAGGAATTTATGATATATCGCTGATGAAATATATTGAAATAAAATTCCTCCATCCCCAATTTCTCCCTCCCGCGGGGAGGATTTTATTATCTTTTGTTTATTTAATGGAATGAGAGCGAAAAAAATGACTCGTTAGCCACCTGAAAACGGCTATGATTTATTACCTAAGAGAAATAATGAGGAAAATAAATATACCGAGGAAATTAATTACAGCCCACTTACAGCCTCAAATACAATTTTAATAACGCTCGTTACAATAGATTGAGTGACCTTGTATTTTAAAAGTCGGTTATTAAGACCGCAATACCGAAACCTTACCCTTCAAAAGATAATAAATTATCCTCATGTTAGGGAACTCCGTATGAAAAAGAGAAAACAAATCTTCGAGGCGATAGAATGAAAAAAATCTTGTAGGACAGTATCGGAAGGAATAATTTATGATTCCACAGAAGTTACAACGGCTAAGGAAAGGGTTTCAGATGCTGAGTGACCTTTAAAACAACATCGATTCGCTAGGAAGTGAGGAAGGTCAGAGAGAATAACTACTAGAGAAGAACTAGATGGAGCTAAGAGTTCAGTAAATATTATTCTAAAATATTATAAACCAGACATTGATATCAAGAGTAACAGTTGTGTTATCGCATTTGTCACATTAAGATATCATCCCAACCAAAAATATGAAAGGTAAGTATTGTGTCACTCTTGTAAATACCATGTCAACTTTTGGCAGGTTTGCTCTCTTAGTTGACGATTGTACTGGCATATTGTGTTATAATAAAATGGTACCTTGGTTAACGACGGCGTTAGTAAACGATGTACTTGGATAACGACCAGTACTGTGATAAAAATATCTATGGTAACGGCGCAGTCTTCGGTTGACGACGCCTTCCGGTGAAGATTTACAATTAATAACTTCTTTATGACTATTTAATTTATTAATTATATTTTCCCGTATATAATTGAACCAATGATTATTTATAATACTTTATGACATTTAAGTAAGTTTTATCTGCTTATTTGACAGACAGTATGGTTGTGGAAAATCGCGCCTTGGATGTTGATGATTAAGGCTAACGACGACAATTTTTGATCGGAGTACCACCATTAACCAAGGCACCGCTGTTCTAAAATTTTTAGTCGTATCTGCTACTCACTTAACCAGAAAGTTAACCTATTTAGCAAAATGGAGTGAGTCATAAAACTATTTACACCTATATTTTACAATTTTGAGATTTGAACCTCTCAGTTTGGTAGCTGCGTTAACCCTCAGTTAAAATACTAGTTCAATATTAAATGTGGATTTTTTGCGTTAACCTTAAGGTTAAATTTAACACCCAGGCTAACTATAGATAATAATGCCGGGCAACAGAGATGAATGGTTAACTCACTTCACAGTCTTTCTTCTATTCACCTACGTCCACGAGTATCCATTACCCAGTCCATTGTTCCTGCTGCCCCCTCCACTTTCCCTCTCATCTGAACCGTTCTCCCATCTTCACCTTCCCCACTCACGCCTTTCCCATTCCAAATCACGTACAACGTGATGCAAAGAACGCTACCAGCTCAATAGGTCGACAAGTCCAGCCAAGAGTTGTTCGACGAGTCTAGGATTTTACGGCTCCCCGGGCAGTTTAATTTTTCCCCGACGGGGGAAAAGAAACGGTGCATCGAGAATACCGGAATTCCGAGGCATAACTCCCATAACTGGATGGGAGCCAATGAACGTAACGAGACATTTTTAAGCCGTAACTTTAAGGGAATGTTAAAAAAGCAATAGGCTTAGTAATCACCACTATTTGGAAACATTCCATTACGCTACAAGGCGAATCGCATGTAAAATCATCACGGTGGGATACTCATTCCCTCACTAAAACATCTGAGGGGAATGAGGCGACTTGGCAAGATAAGGAGTGAGGTAGTTTTCCTTTGCTTTGATTCAGCATCACTCACCTCAGTGGCTTTCATTTTATAACAGTAAGGATACTCAGAAAATATGAAAGAAATGCCGGTCTGCGAAGTATTCATTCCGAAGACCGGTTGGGACCTCATTCCCTCTACCATAAGTAACTAAGAGCTAAAACTGGAGAAACGAGGCTAGGGAAGATGAGGAGTGAGGTCGTTTTTTCCTTGTTTTCCTCACTGAGCATAATTCTATAAGCAAAAAAGCCAACGTAAGTGTAGCATAATTACTCTCTGATGATACTTTGTAAAGAAATATATAGATTCATACATTCTTTGCTAAGAAAAAAATTAAAAGTATGAGATTTTTAGAAATATATCAATAAAAAATGTGATTATTAAAAATTAACAAAAAGAATCAGGTAGTCTCACTTTACAGCTTAGTTTGTAATCTTCTCTCTTATTTGCTACAGCAAACACTAATCAATGAAAAATTCATCAACATTAGATTATTCAAAACCCGAATAAAACCCTCTTAATGATTAGCATTCCACTGCATCTTTTCCAATTAAGCTTCAACATTACGAAATGACCGCCCTCAATCAGAACTTTAATTTGTTTATTAGAGTACGTGCTCAGTGTTTTTCCTTATTAATTTAGATTTTTATTACTGCTTTCCACGTTCATTAAATTTCAGTTACTTCATTGTGCTTTCAAAGGACAGTATTCACTAAAATACATTCGGTTCAAAGTAAATTAATGAACGTGATTGATATTTGATCAATAAACTAAAATTCCTCGAACATTTATACATATATATATATATTTACGGAGAACAGACGGACTGAAACAATCTAAAATCTGGCACTCATTACTTCTGCATTAATTAGTTTACAGAGAACAGTTTATATAATTCACATTCATAACAGAACATGTATCCAAGTTCAAAACCACCATTTCGCGCATTTTTAAATAATGATTTTCTCTCTAAGAACACGAGAATTCCCGTCTAATGAGCAAAAGAAATAACATGCAAGCAGAAAGCAACTCATTCGTAAAACCAAGAAAATATTTTGGATTTTATCCACCCCATTATCTTCAAGAGAACGATCGAAAATACAGGAATTATGAAAGGTTACTTAAGAGAAGTTTGCATTCGAAAAAGACAGTGGACGCGAGCAAAAGATTCAATTTTGTAATTGATGGCCGATTTCGATAATGAGGGAGGAATAGGTATTATTAAGTAGGTATCAATCCAACGCTTTTGTGTGGAAATATGTCGCAAAGGACTCACAGAACTTACTGAACCGTTTCTCAATTGTTTTTAAAGTTCATAAAGCCAAATTTAACCTTCGAGGAACGAAAATTATCATAAGGTATAGCAACGTTGAAAGGTTGATTTCTCCTAGTGGTTCTAAAGAATCCATTGGTATGCTGTGAGGAGTTCTTTTAAACTAAGTATCCTTTAAGTCCCAGTAATTTGATAAATATATTTATTAAACATTTTCATTGGTCCATTTTAATTAAAAAATTGACTATAAGATAAAACGCATAACTGGGAAACTTGTTAGGTTTATTGATAAATAATAATTTAAACAAATTAAAAGGTAAAAAATCTCTTAAGTGTTTGTGTAAATGGTCTATCCCAGATTTTGGACAGGTTAAGCTAATTGTATCAGTGCTTTAAGCCATCGTTATCGCTCGAAGAAATACTTGGTCAATGTTCCCCCCACGCGACCTATTAAAGAGACCTTTCTTGACAAGACTTAGCAATAGTTGACGGGAGTTCCATCGACCCTTCTCCGAAAAAAGCTATAAATATAGGAATATAGTTTTGTGAAGGAAAATGTTTTTTATTGATCGATTCTTATCTTTTCACAACCATTCATTATATATCCTCCAATTATTTCTGAAAATATACATTTATAGGAAACAGTAGTTCGGAGATAATTAGGGGAACATCTTGTAAATATTCAAAAATATACTATATCGGAATTAAACTTTCACTAAAATATATAAAATATTTGCGTAAAACGCATACACAATTTTTATGGGGATAACTATAGTCGGTAGTTCGCGACTCCTTTTTTTAGCGTAACTTAGATGCCGGCTGCTTTTCTCATTTCGCAGAACAACTTGTGGTGCAATAAGCTGGAACTTTTTTTGTATTTTTAACGAATTCAAGTGTTCAAATATACGCTTTGACCTAAGTTGGAGCGCTAAGGAAACGGACAGCGTACTGTTGATTTTGAAACTTCCTAACATGTACCGTTTTGTGAAAAAGACTTTGGTAATGGTGGTAAAAAATAAGATTCGAATTTACGGGAAAATCTAATGAAGCTTTTTATTTCAATGTTTGGAATGATTATGCTACTTTGTGGGTTTTTTAAACCGACAGAGTAGTTTTCTTCAACGCAGTCCTTTAAGCAATCTCTTTGAAATGTCATATGACGAAGATTTAAATGTAAGAAGAGACTTCACAGTCACAACCTCGTCCTAATAAAGTCGCATTATTATTATCATTGTTATTATTGAAGCAGATTATCGTGCACAAAATTATGTGGATATATATTCGCACAATCACGTGCAAATCTCACTATACGCGCTTTTATATGAAAGATATCGCACGACTCCCAAGTCTGTCGCTAGAACTGTTATTGACCGATGATTCAACATCTGGAACTAAAAGACTACATCATATCAGAAACTTTCATATTCACGCTTCCAACAGTACGATCCGAACTAAAAATTGAACCGAGGGATGAATGACACAACGACTAATGTGAGAGAAATCCGGATCTATCTGCTCGTTGCTTTAAACCGGACCGCTGCGAAGCGCGCTGAAGAAACTATGAAATTTCCCATTTCGGAAAGTAGGGTAAGATTATCGACGTTGCTAAAGTTGAGGGCGGAGGCTCTGAGGAAAGTAAAATCCGCTGCTCGCTTCCGCTCCTCAGACGCACTGTATCTGCAGCTCTCTTTCTAATCCTGTAGCACTCGCGAAGACGCAAGAAAGCGCAGACAATGGCGTAAAACAATCAGATAAAAGGAGGAAAGCGTGGGTTTGATTGGGAGGGTCCCTCAAGGCAGGGGCGTGGCCCCAGTCAGAGGTCAGCGGCGCGCGGGTCAAGGACTGGGAAGGTTCGTCAATCTTAGAGAATGGGCCGATTTTAATTAAAATATGTGTCGAACCGGCGTCCTCCTTTTCGCAGATGGAGAGTTATTTGAGGTTGTGTAAACTGCGGAGAAAAGTTAGCCCACGAGATCATATGTCGTCATATGAGTGATCGCAGCCAATGCAATACACGGAAAAGGAAACGAACGGTGAGGGGATTTAGGTCTACTCCGTAAGGGGGTTCTTATTTCCTTATTTTCTCTCTGTTTGATTTTATACAATTGCGAATAGAATGGCTCGCAGAATCGGAAATAATTACAGGAATGTTTTCGTGAAACAAAACCGACTCGGTATCGTAGTGTAAATAATCTGTCCCTTTACTTTGATTTACCAAACAGATTCGCCCAAAATATTTCTTAAATTCCCCACGGAGTTAATTGGATTTCCATTTCACGTTATTTAAACGGCTTGAAAACGTATTGAGTTTTGTACACTATATATAAACACTACATTTGAATATAAATTCGTTCGCGGATATTATTTGGTATAAATCGGCGTAATACTGTTCTTAAAGATGCTGTTAATATATCTACCACAATACAATAATATGTAATACAAACATCGAAAACGGGTAACGGTGATCTATCGCAAAGGTTGGAAACATTTTCTGCCGGAATAGCTCAACGGACAGAGCAATTGGACCCGGGAGACCAGGTTCGCTTCCCGGTCCCGTCAGACTTTTTTCAAGTCAATTCTTCCTTGGGAATACAAATATCTTTATTGGGCGAAATTGGGACCACATAGTTCCTTCTTCCATTAAACCCTTGTCAAAATAATGGACGAATACGGAATTCAACATGGTATAAGATATTAAATTGCAATATATATATATATGACAGTATTCACTAAAATNGGTTTGAGATATTAAATTGCAATATATATATATATATATCGATTTTATATGCTCTTTAAAAATAGAAATGAAAGAAGGAAAGAAAGAATGGTTTTGTGAACCAAAATACCGAAGCGTGCTCTTGGTAGATTGTGGATACTGTTTCATTAACGTTTTCGAGAAGGAGATGAGTACCATCTAAGTCGAAAACATTTAGCAGTGACAATTTGCAGTATCCCTGATTTATACTCTAAACTAGGTTGGAAAGAAAGAGAATATCAACGAACACTTATGAACTGAGAAAACGATAAACATAGAAATGGTTCGAAATTAGGACACAAAGTACTTCATCGTAAATGTTTTGTTGCTTGTATGAAAAGGAAGAAACATTTTATCTGGAGGTGGATAAATACCATCGATGATATTTCCAACTAGGAAATTCGACAATTCTCGTAATTCACAAACCTAACCCTTGCGCATTAACTAATTCAGGTAAAATAAATTGGCTTCTATGGAAACGCCGATTGAAATAATTTTGGTCTCCAATTTTAATTCCGATGAAATTTGCGATTTATTTCCTTAACTTCGTGGAATCCATTCTCTGCAAGTGTTCATATTTTGCTCTAAAATTTCCGTGTTCTTGGATTCTTCGAGAGTATTCTAGGAAAACTCGAAATATGTCAAAAATTCCGCGAAAAGCTGTTTACGATATAAAACACGAGTATAGCGAAAGAAAAACAAACATTTGATGAGTTAATTGGAATTTTAAGAATACCATCTTATGAAAATAGGCCGCAGTAATTTTCCAGTGATTTTGTTTCCGCGATGGGAATTGCGATATATACGAATATTGAGGCGAATTTTACCACGTTGAATTCTTTGACTCTACATATTTGAAATTTACACTCGGAATAATCAACAAATAATTTTATAACAAAAATGAGATATTTTTGGAGATTGTGTTTATAGCTCTATAGCGTCGAAGTTAATGTCTACCATTTGTCAGAATATATTAAAGTAGCAAACGGAGATTTTGAAAGTCTTTCATGAAAAGATGATTAATTGTTAGCGTCTAATAGTAACAAGAACAGGTTAAACCAAAAATATATCAATATAATATAACTNAGCTCTATAGCGTCGAAGTTAATGTCTACCATTTGTCAGAATATATTAAAGTAGCAAACGGAGATTTTGAAAGTCTTTCACGAAAAGATGATTAATTGTTAGCGTCTAATAGTAACAAGAACAGGTTAAACCAAAAATATATCAATATAATATAACTATATATCGATATATCGACGGAAAAGGAGTGTCAATACAAACTGAACTAGTTGGAGGTTCTACATTGGTAATTGAATATATTTACTCACCTCATTATTCCATCGCTTGCAAAAAACGAGCTGCTATACGTCAGCGTATTTAGCAAATTTGAAATTGAAGAACTGAATTTATTGAAGATATTTCGAAGACCGATATCTTTGGTGTTTAAAAGAGGGTACCATTTAAGTTTTGAAAATTAAGGAAAAACTGAACAATTGAGGTTAAATTTTCTTCATTTTTTGTTGTTAGAACTTTTCCAATTTGGAGATGACGAAGAAACGTTTAACTGAAGAAGTATTAAAAGTTACCGTATTAATAACAGCGTAATAGTATGAACGATGAAATTCACTCTGACCTCATTCAAACACTGTAAAATCTAATTATCTCCAAAGTACTGCAACCGAAGCATTTCGAATCTTTCTTACGAGACTAAGACCGAGCTCTTAAATATGAATCTTTTGCTTGTATGATATCAATAGACATTAAACAAAGTATAATCAACCTCTTTATATAACCTCTTTGGATCATTTCAATTTTGTTATCATCAGATATTGAGGCATTCGCTTTGTAGCTTTTTCCAGCTGAACCCTATTCTATAATTATTCCCTTCCACAGGTATAAGACAGAAGAGGTTAGAATTTTAAATTGAGGAAATATCATATAATAATAAGCGCTTTGATAAATTTAAAGTGAGTCGATAATACAGTGCCCTTATATCTGCAGCTCTCTTTCTAATCCTGTAGCACTCGCGAAGACGCAAGAAAGCGCAGACAATGGCGTAAAACAATCAGATAAAAGGAGGAAAGCGTGGGTTTGATTGGGAGGGTCCCTCAAGGCAGGGGCGTGGCCCCAGTCAGAGGTCAGCGGCGCGCGGGTCAAGGACTGGGAAGGTTCGTCAATCTTAGAGAATGGGCCGATTTTAATTAAAATATGTGTCGAACCGGCGTCCTCCTTTTCGCAGATGGAGAGTTATTTGAGGTTGTGTAAACTGCGGAGAAAAGTTAGCCCACGAGATCATATGTCGTCATATGAGTGATCGCAGCCAATGCAATACACGGAAAAGGAAACGAACGGTGAGGGGATTTAGGTCTACTCCGTAAGGGGGTTCTTATTTCCTTATTTTCTCTCTGTTTAATTTTATACAATTGCGAATAGAATGGCTCGCAGAATCGGAAATAATTACAGGAATGTTTTCGTGAAACAAAACCGACTCGGTATCGAAGTGTAAATAATCTGTCCCTTTACTTTGATTTACCAAACAGATTCGCCCAAAATATTTCTTAAATTCCCCACGGAGTTAATTGGATTTCCATTTCACGTTATTTAAACGGCTTGAAAACGTATTAAGTTTTATACACTATATATAAACACTAAATTTGAATATAAATTCGTTCGCGGATATTATTTGGTATAAATCGGCGTAATACTGTTCTTAAAGATGCTGTTAATATATCTACCACAATACAATAATATGTAATACAAACATCGAAAACGGGTAACGGTGATCTATCGCAAAGGTTGGAAACATTTTCTGCCGGAATAGCTCAACGGACAGAGCAATTGGACCCGGGAGACCAGGTTCGCTTCCCGGTCCCGTCAGACTTTTTTCAAGTCAATTCTTCCTTGGGAATACAAATATCTTTATTGGGCGAAATTGGGACCACATAGTTCCTTCTTCCATTAAACCCTTGTCAAAATAATGGACGAATACGGAATTCAACATGGTATAAGATATTAAATTGCAATATATATATATATGACAGTATTCACTAAAAT
>KZ308262.1:537466-652280 GCA_000376725.2 Ladona fulva
GATGTGAAATGATAAAGATTAAACAATGGCAGTCTTTTTCAGGAATGCTACTGCATTCAAAGTAAATGTATGTCAAGGGGTTAGAGTGAATAGGTGAACATGCTGTAACATTATATTTTATTCCATAAATACTATCAAATGGAGAAGGTAAATATTTTTTATCCCGAAGATTAAATATTTCATAAGTATAAAAAAATTATAAAAGTATTCAATAAACGATTAAGTATGCCATTAATAATTTTTTAAACTTTTGGCAACAAATGTTGCCACTGGGCAGATATGGGTTAATACGTAAAAGAAAGAAAATATTTCTGTTAAAATATGGGTTCTGACGAATTCTAATGTCATCCATGAATAATATTATATCATTTACCGTTGCCACCTGATCTTCCGACCAAATTGCACCGTTCTACTATGAATTAAATTAATTAATTAAATTAAATATCAAAATTTCTCGATAAATAGCAAAACGATCTTGCGAAAAGGGTTTTTTTCATTAGAAACACTTACTCAAATAAGGAAAAAAGGTGAAGCTATGAGAAATTAAATTAATTTCCTTGTCTCTAAAATAAACCTTTTGTTCCTTGATGACTTTTCAAGAATTAATTGGAATAAATAACTTATGTTTTGCTGAATCATTTTTTTAATTAAAGGATTGAAATACATCAAAAACGCGGTGAGAGAGTTTTAAAAATTAGGATATCGAATTTTTGGTAGTGCAATGAGTTTCTGAAGTATCGGAAAACGAAAAATACTTTTTTTTGGATCAAATTAAAGGTGAGTTGACTGAGGTTAAGGTGAATTTGTCTCGTAATCTCGTAATTTTTCATACAGAATTCTGTTACGGTGAGCACAACTAAAAAGAAGCAAACGGTTAATGTATCGAATATGGCTCTTCTGAATTAAGTTCTTTTGAAGTCGCTGTAAGAATATTTTGTGATTTTTCCAATTTCGGCTTTCTTACGATTGCAAGGATTAATATACAGGGATCAGTATAACACAATAAGACATTATCATCCAATCTAAATAATAATTTAATCGAAATAAGGTGAAAAAATCCTTGTAATGAAAAATATATACACGGCACTAACATCAACATGTAGCAATTGGAGTGGCAGAACATGGTTATCATCCTTATTTCTATGTTGAATTGCATTTACGTGGAGATAAGTAATTATAGAAGATAATAAACCACAAGTAATTAATTAACTTCAACAGAAACATACTTGATCAATGACAGTTGATTTTGGGAAGCAAATGTTCATGGTCGGAACATACATTAGTCAAATCAGTTGCCATTTTTTATTCTAAACAGTCAAATGGTAAACATCATTGATTGATTCATGTACCTAGCCTTGTGTCTCCGATAATAAACCACTTGCCTCAAAATAAACCCCTATAAAATTACCGCCTCCTCGACAATTTTTAATTCATTCCTTCATTATGATCCGAATGCTTTAGCCTTACCTTACAGTTATAAAAAATATCAGAGAAACAACTGGGCTAACCATATCCGAGATATATTTGATATATATAATGAATATTCCACAGCGTTGAATTTTCAGAGATCATCATGCTCACCCTCATGTAGACCCTCCTTATAAAATTTACTTAAAAAAAGGATTAATTTTGCGTAACAGCTTTTATAGTATAAAAGTCCCATAGCTAATGAATTCAGGCTGAAATTTAAAAATAGCCGGCCCATCTTCAGTATTCAGTTTCTTGTCCAAGCAGATTAAATACTCAAAAATATTGTTTCTGAGATATTTCACTTAAGATGTGAAATACTTTATAGAAGTTTATTTTACGGTCTTATGCAAGAAGTATGTCAATAATCCAATGTTCCATCACGGTATTGTTGGAAAACTAAAAAAGCAAGCGTTACCAAAATGCTGTCAGGTGCAGATTGGGAATCCTTAAAAGATAGGTGACTAGAAGCTAGATTGCGATTGCTTGATAAATTTAGGGAAAGTACATTTGCGGGAGATATAGTAGATGTTATGAGACCCCCCTGCTACCTTGGACGATCCGACAAGGAGCGCAAAATAAGAGAAATAGATGCTAGGACGAGTCGTTTTAAGAATTCATTCTTTCCGCGAACTATACATGATAATAATAGGCTAAAAAAATAGTCCGAACGCCCGGTGTTTTCACCCCCTGCCACACGCCGTAAGGCGGCTTGCAGGGTATTTATGTAGATGTAGATGTATTTGTCTATTTATTATGCTATCTTAGTTACTTTGCTGAGTGAAAGTTTTAACTACTTTAAAGGAGTAATAGTTTACAAAAACTTCAAGTTTTATCAGGGAATAGAACTACTAAATCAGCATTCACCTCATATAATAATATTGATGATAATAAATAGTCTATATCGAAGGGCGAGATTGAGACTTTCCAGTCCCTTAATACATCTAACCCTTTGCTATTTAATATGTAAAAGAAAGAGTTAGCTTTTTGGAGATACAGAAAAGAAAAATGAATAAAAGAAATGAAATAGTATGCGGGTATAAAAAACATGCCGGAACTTAGAGAAAAATAAAATAATATATCGCTTATAAAATTTATCGTAATTTTAAGGGATTTCATAGCATTTTGATCGCTTCGTAATACTTTCCCTAACAAAAAACTACCAGGGAAGGTAAATTCAGGGAAGCTTTATAAAAACAGGATAATATGCTATGCTAGGATCGCTATGAATCTTTTACTGGAATTGTGAGCACAAAAATACAAAAGGGTGAAGATTTTGGGTGTTTCCTATCAAGTTCTTAATGCAATATTTCATTCCCGTCTGATGATGCCAGACGCCAAATGCGGTTTAACCTCGAGGGAAAACCGGGGGAAAGATCCTCCAAATGGGGTCTTGTAACTTCACGTGGAATATTCCTTAAATGTAGCCCCTTCTGCCCTTTCCCAATGCGTGGAACAAGGAGCTGGAATAATTTCCCAGACACCCTTTTATTGGGAGACGAAAGTAACTGAGTAAGCGCACTCAATGGGGTATCGCTCAGGAGAAGGTCGAGGTAGGGCCACGCTTGTAATACCATTATCAACATGGCTGCGAACGAATACCCCCGACTATTAATCATGTTTCCACGTTTGGGACTCGTGATGGCGGCGGAAGAACAATGGTCGGAAGGTAAGGTACCGTCTTGGAGGCGAAGTACATGCTCAGAGGGGAGCTGAGGAAGGAGATGCGGAGAGAGAGAAAGTGAGTGTGGAAGGGCATGGCTAATGGATAGAATGAAGAAATGGGTGGAACGGAATGACTGGAGAGAACGGCCTTTTTTTAATGTAATCTAAACCTTTTCTACGCTGCAACATATAAAATGTAATCATAGACATATGACGTCTATTTACGACAGCGGATTTTCGAATGCAGCGGAATACTGAATTGCAAATATTATTATACTTAAATCTGTATATTTTACGATTGTTCCTATTGATATTTCACAGCCAAGTTCGAATAAAAATGTATTTTCTGTTTCTAAAAAAAACATTAATCATTTTAGCTCTCTATGTTGTTGTTATTGTAATCCGCCGCTATGAAGACTGGTATATTACCTCACACCAGTCTTTCTAGCGCGATAACCTCATAGTTTTAAATGCTCACGTGTGCTTCTTCGGAGTGCACTAAAGGAGAATTTTCAGTGAAAATAAACTTAGATTGTTTAAAAAATGTCAATAAAACTTGTTAAGCTAATAAATGTAACAGTAGACTGGGAACAATAATCGAATTGAATTGAGCAAAGAGGAGGTAAGTGAAATAAATAACCAGAATTTATAACAATTTAAGAATTCAGATACTTTCTTGAGAAGACTAAGTAAAACACAGAAGATAACCATGACAAATACTAGACGATATTAATAGCAGTGTAAGGGTAAATTATTCCTTTCAAAATAAGATCATGATAATCAATAAGATTGAAAGAAGGGTTATTATGCTGAATTGAAGTCTTTTTGAGGTAAAACTCATGTGAACGATGAGCATTACTTCGTATGTATGTAACTTTGTAAATTACAGTACTAATCACATTAAAACGCTCCATTAGAGTGAACTTTTTACTATACCACAGATTTTTTCTGTGGTATAGTAAAAAGTTCACAGTAATGGAGCGTTTTAATATGTTTAATATTAATAATTACCACAAGGTTAGCCCTGTATCGTTTAACCACTACCCTTGTTGTCTTCCTACGAAAAGTATATTAGTATCCAGCTCTACAGATTTATCGGAAGTACTTTTATATTGAACGCTGCATCAACGAATGTTTCGTTGCCCGCTACTTTTATAACGATACGATATAGAACTCGAAACCGAGGCCTGATTCAGACTTTCATACACCCTCAGGAAGGAAGTCTCTTGCTGCCCCCTACTTCTCAATCAAAGATGGTCAAAGAATCATACTTTTCTAGACCATTGACGTATAACATCAATTATCCATACCAGTCTATNAGAGAAGGAGTCAAATATCGTAAAAATGTTTCAGAAAATAAAGTCATCCAATTTTTACTGAATGTGTTTGGGAAGGAAAGAAATGGAAGATAAATAACAAATAAAATAAAAACTAATGAATGAGTGTTTCAGAATGAGTAGATAAGGAAAAAGTACAAGAAGGGAAAGAAAGAACGTTGGGAGGATTAGTGAGACGTGCGGATGAGGTAATGTGGAGATGAGGTGGCGTGTGGGCGAAAGAATAGTCGAGAGAAGAGAATGAATGCGCAGACGGAGAGGTGAGTGGGGATGTCTGCAGAGTTTAGGACGTAATATACGGGAACAAGAGAACAAGAAAGTAGAAAAATAAAGAGATGAGAATATGGTAAATGGAGGGGAAGACAGGAAACGAGTGGGAGGAAAGGAAAAGAAAGGAAAGAAATACAACAGGAGAGGTAAAACTGAGAATTCGGATTCAGGGGAGAAGTATGAACAAGAGAAAGAAGTTGATATATACGCTTTACTCTAAAACCGTTAAGTAAATTAGTACGAAACACTAAAGTAAGGGAAACTAATCACAAGAGATATCATTCGATATTTTCACAGAACTGAATGAAAGTTTTATTAAAAATGAATAAAATCTAACCCAAAACAAAAGGTTTTACTTCAACGTGTCGATTAGATAGAAGATACGTTTATTTATGATTTGAATATACTTGGGGCCAAAATCGGGATAAGTAATTGGATTTATATTGGAACTATACAAGGTATGATTGATACCTTTTCCGCAAATGAGTCATCGAAGCATAATATGGTTCTCTAAACATATCGTGAACCTCAAAAAGTCGCCTTAAATGTTATAGCTATTTTGGAATCGTTGAAATACTCAGAATTCGTAAAAATATTCCATTTCAAAGGTTTTTACTGCAAACATTGGTTTCCCAAATATTGGTAGGATCTGTGCTGCGGTAAATGAAAATTTTGAAAGCGAAAATACGATTTTAGAAGAAAAATATAAGCTTTTAGATAAAATCCAATTGCATCGCCAATAAGAATTATATCTGTAATTGTTTTAGTATTATAAAGATAAGGCTGTTTTAGATTCTAAGAACTGTTTGGGAATAATTCCATAAAGCATGCACTTAAACATGTTTGTATTTAATTTATTTTGGAATCATTAATTTACTTTCATATTTTGAAAAGAGCTTCCCATATTTTTCATTAGGTATAGAAATAGATCGATGCTTTATTACTGTGGAAACTCTATAAAACCATTGTTAAACTATGAAAATCAGCCTAGGTTCAATAGGTATTGATTGGATATGGGAGCCAATAGGAAGTAATATGTTCCAACCATCGGGCAGAATTTTAATCTGTTTTTAAGTACTCTGTCAAGAGTATCTATACTATGTTGAAGCTATCGATGACAACTGGAAGTGAATGTAATGAAAAGAAAACGGAGTGAGAAAATATCTATGCTCTTAATTAAATCTCCTGATAATTACTACCCATTTTCCTACTTCGAAAACAACTTTTTCGCTCAACACCTGTTTAATTGTACTCTGGAAAACGATCATTTCGTGACCATGACCGTAAAACATAGCTACTGTGAAAGATGGCTTAGCCATTTAAGTCTTTACTGACTGAGGGGCATCATCATTTTTAAAGCATGTTATTTCTCATGAGGTAAAATTTACATTTTTACTGTCTCCCAGTAGTGGAAAATAATGAGAAAGCATCTTTTAAAGATACAATAGTTGAGGATAACGTGGAATATTCAACGAAGCAACAATTGATTCAAAAGTTACAATATATTAGTTTCTTGCAGAAAAGTTATTGCAAGAAATCGACAAGGCATTCTACTTTCCTTAAGTACTTCTATAATACTCACGTCAGACAGGAAGATAAGGACAAATTCGTACATAAATAGACTATTTTAACACTTCGTACACCGTAGGTTCAACTACCGTTATATTGGAACGTCCATACGATCTACCGGGCACTATAGATAAAGAGATCCAGCATGCCGTCAACCAACAACAACAACCCGAAGGCAGCGCGCGTTGAAATTCTTCCCTATTGTCTTCTCCACCTCTTCTGGTACCTCCCTTCAACCATTCTCATAGGGATTAGTCCCTATAATTTGTCTAAGCAAGATGATATCGTCCCATGTGGAGAATCGCAACCTTTCTTGCTTCGCCATATTGGACACCTTCCGTCGACGTGAGAACTCCAAAATTAAACGTGCCCGTGAGACCGACCTGGACAACGTGGAATTATTCGCCTGCTCACTGAGACATTCAGAATATATCGGTTAACCGATAAGCCCCTGCTAAAACTCTATAATATCTCATATAAATAGTAATAGCTATAGGCATTCATCGGAGACAAAGGAAAAAAAGATTCTAGTAGAGTATAGACTTCTCTGAATTTTGTTTGGGATTCAACAATACCTGTCTTTGCAGATTGTGCTACGTTTGTACTTTCTGCAGTTATACATTGTTCGTGCTACATATACGTAATCTAAGCAAATTCAGGTCGGACTAATAGACACCCTACGGAATTTATTAAACAAGCCTAATCGAGTCTAATTTTAAATAAAACTGACACTATTGAATGCAATGTTTTCTAATTAAAATAAAGTGAGATGGGAAGTCACTGGCGTAAAAATGGGTGAACAGTCAATAGAGAATGAAACGGGACCCATACACAGAGAATTGACGTCATATCTTCGATGTAGTAAGAACTTCAAAATAGAAACAGAAAAAAGGAGGAAAAAATTGCGAGGGAAAGCGAAAGGCAAAAATGAATGGCGTTGCACTTGAGAGAAGCAGTGGAACCGAGGGAAAATGGAGAAACAAGGAAGTTGAAGGAGAGGAAAATGACTTCATTTTGAACAGCTACAGAGAAATCAGAAGTGCGATTTCTTTGAGATGGAATGAAGGGGAGAAGCGGGAAGGAAATGACCAAATCCGAAAAAAAAGGTGGAAAGAAAAATAGAGATTGGAGTGGTATGAGAATCTGCGGAATATATGGTTGTATGAACGTCTGCAGAAAAAAATATGTATAAATTAGGAAATAGGTACGTATAAAAAGTCTTGAGTCTTGAGGACATTCGTTATCACGAATATACTAAAACATTAAATATTTAAAAATGTACAATCCGTGTACGTTTATTGAGGAAATTACTTCATTTAATATTTGACTACCTTTGAAACGTAAGGTCACATTTAATACACGGTAATTGTACAGGCTTCCAAAATAAAAATACATACAAACACGACTGGTTTCACCATAAATAGTGGTATTATCATCAGATGATGATAGCATTAAGGTGGAAACCTGTACAAATATTGTTTATTAAATATGGTTCCTCTCTGGTCCCAGTAAGCTTTCGGAGTTTATTTGATGAAATTTAACATGGTTATATTTTCTCTTAATTGAAATTTTTACCGAAGAAATACCTGATAGCCATGTAAAACGTTTGCTTTTGCGCAATTGTCATCAAATTCTTGCTAGTAAGCGTGAAATGACTATTCTATGTGATTTTAGTGCTTCTATGTCCTATAAGAGCAGCTATTGGCTTGATGGAATGCATGTTTTTCGTCCATTGATCAAGTTCAAAGCAAATAGGGAAGGTTAGGGAGCACTTGATTACCCAGTATATGTTCAGCGATGAAGTCGTCGAAAGCAAAGAAAGTCAATGTCACATGGCCAAATTTATGCTTAGGAATCTGTGACGTCATGCATTGGCTCGGACTCAAATAAAGTCGCCTGAATCTAGCTTATCTCTCTTCTAGAAAAATCTGAAAGCAATCTTCGTATATCACACTATGTCTACGTCTATGTAAGTAACCTGCAAGCTGCCTTTCGGCGTGTGGCAGGGCTGCATGATTCTATTTCCATAATCGATTACTTTCGCGTATCGTTCGCGGAAAAATTCGTTCTAGCATCTATTTCCCTGATCTTCCTCGCAGTATCAGAACGGCTTATGATACACGTTGGACACATTATATCGACTACATCATCTCTGAACGTGCTTTCTCTGAACTTATCCAGCACGTGAATCCTTTGTTTAAATGTTCTAACAAATAAATATTCCCGTCCTACGTCTCGAAGCATTTGTGTAACGCTCACTTATTTGTCGTAGCAATTCTTCACAAAACGTATCGCCTTACTCTGCACCTTTTCTACTTCCCGAATACAACACTTATCTACATGGTCCCGTACATACGCCTACTCAAGATGAGACCTAACTAACGCGTAATAACATCACTCGCGAACTTTTTCTTCGCTCCGATCGACTAAAGACCGACCAAACTAACACTATCCTCAAAATATAGAATTTTAAAGATACACAGTATTATGTTATGCAGAGCAGCCGCTGTACGATTCAAATTGTTTCGTACTGAAATACAATAAACCGTCGATCTCACAGTGGGAAACATCAATTCAACGCCTATTTGGCCAAAATCGGAAGGGAATAGAAGCATCCTCGAATGCTGAAGGACTTGGAGGACAAACGACGACGAAAACCGACTCTGATGAAATGTCTTTGGACAGCTCGGGTGGTAGAAGAAAATTTGATCGTGTGACACAGGCTTAAGGCACTCGTGGGGTAGAATGAGGCAAGAGAGCGTGTCGGGAGAGTGTGGGAGGAAGTGTAGAGGGGAAAGACAAAGGGAAAGATTCCTCCAGTAGGCGGCGAAAAATGCGATGATGTTAACGACGGAGAGGGTGAAGCAGAAAGGACTTGATTCGGAGACTTGTTAGCTCTCAGATATCGGAGAGCGAACGATTCAGCATCTATCGAAGCGATCGAGGGGGGGATTTGATAAAAACGGGAAAAAGTGACAATCGATATGAGTAAGCGAAAGAAATCAGTCCAAAAATGGAAACATGCAATCAGCAATGAGGGTGGGGGAGAAAATAGCGGGAATTGGAGGATGGAAATGCACGTGAAAGAGGGAACAATTGGGGAAATAAGGGGCGGGGAAATTCGCTCCTTTGGATTGAGGTCAGGAGAAAGGGAGGGATTGAAGCGAAGGCGGCGAAAACGATAGCGGAGATGACGAAGCGAAGGGAATTCACGTCGATAGCGGAGAAAGAATAATGAGATTAGGGGAGGAAAAGGGCACGTTTTCGAGAAAAAGGTCTAAGCGGAACAAATCTTGCAAAGATGACGATTTGGCACTTGTTCTAGACGAGCTACAAATAAGAGACACCATTTATTGATAATGATAAAAAATATTGCTTTGATAATAAATAGTAAAGTAAGCAAACTTTAATAATAAATAATTTATTTCATGTAGTATAGAAAATGATACGTACTTCGCTGTTATTGAAGTTGAGATTTAAGACTATCCTTAACCCCTTAGTATCACTATTCTAATTAGTATAGTATTCTTTATCCAATTGATTATTGCTTAGACAGTGAAAGACGCATCGAGTTCTTCTTGAATAGCGTTTTTACCGGGTTTTGTCGGTTTCCTTGATCTGCTCACCGCGTGAGCTCTGGGAAATCACCCTTATAGCGTACGGATTCTTTTAAATCCCTAAATTATTTCATCTCATATTCTACAATTATTTACGTATCTCTAAAATCGTGACTGAAAATTATATCAACTTTCATACATTTCTGACTCAGAAGTTAGATGCGGTGTGCTGATATGCTCACACCTCATCTAGAAAGAATGATGATAATTAACTACAAAGGCGAGTAATTACAACTGATAGTGAAACTTAATATGTATCATAATAGTATATGTATATGCATTTTCGCATGAAAAAATTTCTCGCGAAACTACGAAATTACGAAAGAAACAATATGAAAGATTTAATGAAAATATTTAACGACAAAACTTTATTGGCTGGAACTGAGCGTATTCCAATAAAAGTAAGCACCCCTTGCCATACATGTACTAATAGATTTTATACTAATATAGCCACTCTTAACTTCATTTGAATTAGAATGCAAGACCTAAAAAGCGCAATGATGAATTCCTACTAATAGAAATAAATAAAAACGGATATTTACAGCAAATCTATAAAATAAAATTTATCATAGATGTTCTTGTTTTGTGGCCGTAATAAAATGTTTGCCTTCATTTATCAGCATATTTAAATTTTATTATTTAATACAACAGGGAAATGGAGAGAGTAATAGACGCATGGTTCATCAGTGCTTTGTTATTCACCTTCCCCTAATCCTTGACGTAAATAAGTTCTAAATTACAGAATGATGAAATAAAGATGTATGAGGTAAAATTGAACGAGCTGAGGAAAACCTACGCCAAGAAGTATAACTAAAACAACTAAAAGCAGAGTAGTTCATTATGGTAATATTTTATCGTAGTACATTACGCTCAAGTTATCTGCTACGGCAGAGAGAAACATTTATTCTACCGTTACTTTGTTGTTTTATTAGAAAAGATCCCCCTAAACATGGAAATAGCAAAGACAAAAAGAATGTTACCTTATAGAGGAGGATATTCGTTTAAATGGATAGCAACCCACGCCAGGTGCACCTGAGATTATTATCGACAGAACCGAATCTTTGGATCTTCGTAAACTTCGCTAAAATAACAGCCCCACATTTTACTCCTGCTTGTTTTATAAGAAACCATCCTTAGTGCTGCAATAACCTTTAATCGAGGTTTTATATTTTAATCGACGTTTTATACGAGCTGAAATCTTTGTGACGCGTCTGACATTCTGCTGCACAAATGGCAAAGGCTTAGAAGTGATTCACCGCAGTTGCAATCAAGGACCTGAGAGTTGCTCCGAGAGCAGCTGCTTTGAAGGAGAAAGGCATATCCGCCTCACGGGAATTCTCTGTGGAAGAAGAAATCCCCCTGAATACGTCTTAAATCCTATTGAGTCTTGCAGCTAATTACAAATCTTACTTAGTAATTGCATTACAAAATTTTCCAGATCTCCATTTTTTAAATTGAAAAAAGAACTTTGGTGAAATACATTCTTCAATTCACAGGTATAGAGTCTTAATATTTTATTTAATTAATAATTATTAACTCTTCAAACTATTTACCTGCTTAGTATAAAATTCCACCCTTAGAAGGAAGAAAACGTGGTGAATATGGGAAGGATACAACTCAAAGGAAATTGGCAAAACATACAAAAATATTTAATATTTTTGATAGAATTGTTGTCTTAAGTGTCTACAAATATACTGTGATGTAATTATTTCTATTCTTATCACTATATCATGATTTAAATCATGCTTAAATAAGTGTCTAAAATTATGGAATGCATTCGAGGCAGAGCTTTAGAGTTTGATTCTTTGTCTCACGCAGTGAACAGATCAAGGAAACCGTAACATTTTTCTTTAATGAATGCAATGAGAAATTTTTATTTAATCCATTTCTATGAGCTTTTACGTGAAATCTTTTATGTAGATTATTAAGGATGCACATTTTTATAACATGGTAACAGAATATCATGTAATTTAAGAAAATTCTATAAGAACCTTAGCTTACGGCAAAAGAGACTTGCTTATATCAATGAGAGAAAGTGAAAGTCCTGCTCAGTAATAAAAACGGAAGAATATTGTTTGATGGATTGATGATTCCGGCAGTAATTTCCTGATCCTTTCAGATACGTCAATTAAGATACTATACTCTCCGTCATTCACAAAGAAATAAATGGAAAAACTCATCAGTGTACGGTTGCAGATATCAATTTGCATCGTAAAGAAGTTTTATTTATACGCATTTTACAAAATGACGTGAGAAATAAAATATTTCCTAAATTTACGGTTAAAAATTAGTCTTTGCAGCTAGAGCATATGGAGTCTATACTTAGCTTAATTTAAACAATTTCACTGGAAGTAATTGGAAATATAACTAGAATAAGTAGATAATTCTTACGCATGCGGCTAGTTTGGACAGTTTTAGGTCATCGCCGATGATTAGCAACAATTACCGGGAGAATTTATTCGTCTGATTTTGAAAACGCATTTACAAAATTTATAGCTTTATCTATCGTGGAAATCTGAGACTTAATTGCGAACCTAAAACAGGGAAGTATAATGAGAGGGTAAGGAATGCTGGGAAAGAGGAGTGTGGATAGGAGAAGATGCAAGAGATTGCGGAGTGTTAGAGGATTCGAGGGGATATTTATTGGGCGAAGTAAGCCGACGCCAGACTGTGCGAATGGTGCATTCGGAAGGCGAAAGCAAAGCTGATGAAAGGAGAAAGAGAGATTGAGAGAAAGCAGCGGAAGGTGTGACGAAAATGTAGAAGAAAGGAAAGCGGCTCTAAAATAAAAGAACTAAGATCCTCCGAGGTACTTATTCATTCCGCCCGGTCTTTGGAAATCGGGGATAAAACAGTCGGATGTGGGGGGAGGGAAGTACGTGGATGGGCGATGAGAATGAAATTAATCTAGGAAGAGAAAAGGATTTAGGGACATAGAAATTTCAAATAGACAAATAGAAAATCATTAATAGAAATCGCCTCCAAACAAGAAATGAAGAGTTGATTCTTTTCATTGGCTTAAGACGCAATACCTCTTGGAGAATTTTGAACGCTAACCTAACAAAATGTATTGGCCTAAATCGAATGGTATCTCACGAAGAATGAAGCTAAATTGAAAGGCTTTTACGGTGAAGAGAAACCGAGCGCCAAAAAACTTTCAAAAGATTATTTCCGAGCGGTAAGTAAATAATACGGGCACTCCATAGACAACTTTCATCCAGAAAGCCTATACAGTGCGTAAACGAGCATGGAAAATGAGCCCCGACTACCATCAACTATATCTCCCTTATGTCAAGGGAAATTTACTATACTCATACATGGCTACCACGTTCCCCCCGGTACTTGGAAATTTTAAATATATATCTAATTTCTTTGTGTAAGAGTTATAGGAGACGAAAGCTGCTGTATAAGTATAAGTCGAACAAAAGTGGCCCCCCATTTATTAGTAGCAGAATTTATGAAAGTGCTTCTGTAGCCGAGAGTATTTCGCACGTGAGTCCCCACCGAGATTCGATCCCGGGACCGCTATCATCGAAGTCGAACGCGCTACCCACTCATCTATTCTGGTGTCCTTGTTGAACAAAATTTGACAATGTGATAATGTCATATCCTACAAGGCAGAGCGGGAAATGTGTCAAGAAATTCTTAACGGTATTTGCGAATGTTTTATTATTCGATGAAGTAAGAATTAATCCTGGAATGGGAAACCTTGGTACATTGCAAGACCGTAAGTTTGATTAGGACGCACATGAAAACATTAACCCGAAAGTGTAGCCATTAAGTTGAACAGCGTCTTACAGCAAAAAAGTATTTTAAAAAATTCCATGAGTGAAGCAAACAGGAAGACTATTCCTTGGGATTTAACCGCATAACTTAATTGTGCAAAATTTAACACCTTTACCTCAATCCTCATTATACCTTTATTGCGACCTGAAATATGAAATGTTAATTTCAGGAAAGATTAAAACGGAGGATATTATTCTTAATTTTCTTAATTTACGATTTGAGTAGAAGCAGTAATTTTGAAAGTGCTTCGATAGCTAATTCATTCCCCACGTGAGTCTCCAGCAAGAACCCGTGATCGCTTTACCCGCACGGCTATCCGGAGGCTCTTAACCTTTAAATATATAGAAATATCATTCATTTGTGAACAGGAGAAGCGTGACGGAATTTGGCTAACTTCTATACAAAAACTAACTCTGCTGCGTATTAGGTGTCAGGGAAGCGATAAAAACTGTGATTCATTGCGACCATTAGCTCTCTAAAATATATTTAACTAGATAAAGTGGAGAAAACTGATATTTTTGTTCCAGATAAAAGAGAGCTGAGAGAAAGAATGTGAATGATGGAAAGAAGCGGAGAGAGTAATGAAGCGTGTAAGGGCGATGGAGAAATCGAGAGAGGAATCTTTTAGACGGCGACAAAAATATTAAGGGAGTCGAAAAGGTTTTTCGGATTTCGTCCAACATGCGGCGCTCGAAAACCGAGTTTTATAGGGCGGGTGAGAAATAAATAAGAGGGACGTTGAGTCGCGCGTTGGGGCGGAAAATATGGAGAAACTAAATTCTAGGAAAGACCGCGGTGGAGATCGGACGTAATACGCTAAGAAGGAAAGGGAGTGACCGAAGGAAGCGGCGAGAATCGGAAAAAAGAGGAAGAGATGGATGAGTTGGCGGAGGCAAACACGGGGGCGAAAACGAAAAATAAGGATTAGATAGCCGACGAGCGAAATCCGCTGGAAAAAGAAAAGTAAACTCGAAGACATGGCGCGGAATAGCGCAGGACTGTTATACGAGTCTGGTTAAATATTACGCGATCCCATAGCATTTGAAGTAACGTGCTCCCACTTTTAGATAAGGATTGGTTATTCAAATAGAAATAGCCGGTATTCTGCCCGGTTTTGCTTGAGTGCATCCTCAAACTGTTAAATTACAATTCTAATTAATTAGAACTCGCTCTTCTATTCGGAGGTCGTTAGAACTTTAGCCTAAAAGGGTTATAATTATATTGATCGCTTTGCAATTAAAATCATCCGATATCTCAATCACACGCGAAGGTATCTTTGACTCATTTTTAGCTCTAGCTTTATATGTCCTTTTGCGAGAAACCTTAATCTACAGTGTTAAAAAGCATTTTAAAAAGTAGTATTTTTTCATGGGATTCCGATTGAACACTGATGCCTACTCCTCCCTTAATGCGTTAGGGTTAAAAATGATTTCTGTTTGTGTTAGAAGAGAAATTATTCATTTAACATTTTCATACATTCTACAGATCATGATATTGGATCTATTTAATAAGGAAAGTTGGAAACCTCCCACGGGTAAATGATCTTTGCTGCCATGATATCAAACCCATACTGGCAAAATTAGAATTACCTGACGTTAGAAACGATGTACAAGCTATAATGTATGCTACAATCTTTCGTACAAATTTCCGTCGTGTGCCGTTTTAATAAACGCATTTGACAGTTAAAGCTACAAGTCCTATAAGCGAGCCATGTAATTATAGCAATAAATAAAGAAAAGACTTGGTATACCCCAAATGGTTTTCAATTTCGCCCGATTTCCATTGGTACATTTGTTATGTTTAGTATCTCACACACAAACATACACAATAATGTATATTTTCATTATTTTTGAAAGAATTATGATAGTGTAGTGGAGCCTTTTTTAAATAAAATATTTCCTTCATAACATACAAATATACGTCAATTGTCCAGATGCACTTATCCCTTCCTTTTCTTCGGTGATCATCAGAATATTATGCCGATATTTAATTGACTGTGCAGAACTGGTGTGGTGCACTTACAGCAAAACCAATTTGAGCAGTGTGCCGCAATATGTGCGTTTAAGTGAAAAAGGCAGAGCACACGAATATGGATCCCGGATCATATGGAACAAAGGTTAACGGTGATTAGGATAATCGAAACTCTACCAGATTGATTTATTTTTCTGGATTTAAGTTAATTGCAGTCAACTGTAATCATAAGCAAAATACTTAAACCGGTAAGCATATAATAGCACTTTTCTCAGAGTAACACAAGAAGATGATCTTTAGCATTCTGTTTCGTGAATTTTGATTCAGGGTCAGCATCAGGGACGCCATGTATCGGAAATACATGGCTTTGGATGATGAAAGAGGTTGTAGCGATAGAGAAAATACGTTCCATAAGAGGAATGGAGGAAAGCGATCCGAGATCGGAATCTGCAGCGAAAAGGAAAGGCATAAAAATTAAGATCGACGATAAGGCTTTACGGAATGTGGAGAAGGTGACGATTCCAGAGGCATTTCACGCAGAAAGGGAAACTCGCCAGGGAAACCGAAGAGAAAGGGAATTGTGGGCTCCTTTCACACGAGACACTCCGAAAAACGTCCACCCATTGTTTTACGGTTCCTCGAGCTTCCAAAATAGAGTCCACGAATAAAAAGAGGGCGATTCCGCGGAGTTGAGCGAAGAAACAGAAGAGAGCGTTTTCTTGACGATGTTCCCCGGCAAGAGGCAAATCTTTCTCCGTCTCTCATTCCTCTTCCTTTGCGTTTAACCGGCGACATCGGGTCCCGGAGTCGTACCCCATCGAGGTTGCGGGTTTTTTTGGCGGATTTGTGAGGTTAATTTTGGAGATGGGCATAATTTTGAGAGTGTATTAGAGAATAAGGGCAATCGGATGTATATGCTCCTCAACTAGTTGATCATGCCATGGGATCTAATTTCATGGAAAATTCCTCTTTTGGGCCTCCGGATAGCCAAGTAGACAACGCGTTCGATTTTGATGAAAGCGGCCCGGGGTTCGATTCCCGGTGGAGATGGCTGGAGCTCACGTGCAAAATAACCTCAGCTGCGGAAGCACTTTTACAATAGTACTAAAATACCCCTTTAAAATGAATCGATGACATTCTCACATAGTATTAATCGATGAGCAGAGGCAATAGAATATTATGATTCCCCAGCTGTAATAATTACGAATTGAAGATCCTCCGCTTCATCTTAAATTTAAAAAGTTATCTTGAATTATAAGTACAAAAAAACTAGCTAACAAGCCATTCCGACCACTGTATCATGCAAGTCTCCTTAAATTCGTGCAAACTTTAACTTGAATTGGAATTGTCCAGATAAACATCCCGAGTAACTCTCTATGTCGTTTATACTAAGCTTTTTAGTAAGTTTAGATCGATTCAAACCAACGCATTTTGCTTACGTGAATCCTTTTATAGTAAATTCATCAAACACTTTTGACTTCATAGAACATTTTTAAACGACTTATTTTTTCACAGTTTTTACCAATAAACAAATGAGGATAATAGTCTGTCGCGTAAAAGACGGAAGTTGGAGAGATGTTCAGTCGAGCGAAGGGCCGAGAAAGTGGAAAAAGAGGTCCAAGAAGTCCACGTCTCAGCCAAAAACCTTTTCAAAGGCTTATGGATAGCGATTAAATGTAACTCTATTTTATAAAGATGGGAAAGAGTTTTAGCAATACACCTTAGTTAACTGGTTTAACCTTTATTCATTTTATCTGAAGTATCGAAGTTATGAAATAAGAAGAATAAGAGCAAATAAACATGAAATCTTTAACTTCATCTCGAGTATGACTTTTTCCCTTGAGAATCTATTTATGTTTGTTTACCTAATCTAATAAAAGATAATATCATTAACATGAGAAAGGAATAATCTATGAAAAAAGTTCCTAATGCTGGAACCATAGTGTAATGAAATTAAGTAAATGAAGATCTCGATAAACGTAATTCTTTCAAAAAGCTGTAAGCGAGTACCATCTAAAACTACATCTTTCGTAACTAATCAAGTAACTAATTAAAGATGATAAAATACTACTTTACAAGATTAAAAATGCTAATTAACTCCTATTTGTCCGCCATGCAAAGGTAATGCATCAGCAAGTACGGTTAGAGAACTTTCAGAATCAAGAAACTTTGTATTGTAATTATTAGGGGTGGAATTCTAATGATTGCGTCCTATTTCCAAAGGAGCTCAATTCGGTAATTGGACCTCGAATAAAGTGCAGCTAATGATTCTACATTACTGGAGAGTCTTATTCCTTTCAAAAGCTGAAGTTCCTGCCAAAACTCGCGCAAGTCCTTGCTTTCCCCAGATCAGCAGGGATCGGCGTAGCGGAACTGTACGAATGTTCGGAATATTTCCGGGTGAGCGATTTTGTTGGGCGCGGTACCGTTTAGAGAGTTCCCAAGAAGAGTACCAAGTGACTGTGATCATGGTTCGGAATAAACAGTGGGATATAAGGCAGATTCTCAAGAACGGAGGCGATAAAACTTATTCACTTGAAATTTCTGAGAATTCCTACTTGAATAATTACGAGGAACTTAACAGATCTTTTGAATCATCACAAACGTTCTTAATCTCAAAGTTGTCGAAGAATATAAATTATCTATCTAACCTTTTCTGCTCTTTCATTCTTATCCTCGATTTCAGTTTACACAATGAATGCGCTAGAGTGACGTTACCTTGAAATAAATAACATTTCAATAAAAGCAATAATTTATAGGAAACTCTGCGAATGTGATTCTGAGTACTTAAAACCATCATATACGCAGATTTAAGTGATTTAGAATGTATTAGAGCAAGTTCCTAATTTTGCTACGAGCATAGCTCCTATATTTTCTGGTGGTAGGAATTCGAAAATCTCCCAAGCCTATTTCATAAGTTTCACTTTCTGTATCTCTCTATAGGAGATGAACACTTTCTGGAGATTGCATATTCACTCCATATGTATCCAGAGAACGGAACGGTAAAGCACTAACAGGAGCTATACACTGTACACGTGCACCATACACCATCAAAACGTCTTTCACTCAAACTCAAGATATCCAAATTGGAATAAATATTCCTTTGTTAATGCTCATATATATGATTGCTAATCACTCAGAAATTCGATGCACAGGAATACAATAAAAATTAAATGAAACAATAGACACGTAAGAGAGCACCCGATGAATGCAACCGCCGCGCAAAAAGAAAAACCATAGAGTAGAACCGATAGGTTAGCGCACTTCACAGAGACTACATTGACAATGGGGATGTCCCTTGCACCCTGAGAGACAAGAACTCTTGTGGAAGGGCCTCATCCCCTCCCCTTTGCCGCCTACACCCCCTATCCAATCCTCCTCCTATCTAACTCTTCTCCCCAAGTAAAAGCCTCAACCCCCGGGACCTACACCTCACTTATATCACTCCTCCTCCTGAAGAACGATTTGACCTACACAGGAAGCCTCGCTATTGGACAGGCGTCTCCGCTCCTTCACACACCTTCTCTACACCACCTCCTCCTCTCTCCCTCCCTCTGCAGCGCGATCTGTCGGCTGTTCCTCCTTTAGACTCTTGTCCAAGTCGGCCGAGCGTACACAGTTGGAGGATCGCGGTAGATTTAGTCGCTATCGAGCAACGGTGTTTGGAAGACGCGTCAGTGGGAACGAGGGCAGCCTTCTTCTTCCTCATTGGACCTGTTTTTTCCGTGGACCGCCGTGAGGGAGTCTTTGGTGGCTGTCGACCCCAACTGGAGGGCAGATTCGCCAGAGGATCACATAAACAAGGTAAGTGCCGCTGAGCGCGGACCTCGTCCTGGAAAGTGCGGTGCCGCCGCGAGGTACACGCGGGCAAGTTTAAGGTCGCTCGCGGCCGCGGGAGTGAAAATCGGTTTGCGCTTTTTCCACTGCGGAGGGAAGAAAGTCGGCCGCTTCATCGAGTGTTTTATTTTGCTCATTGTGCTTGCGCATTCCAATTGAGACGTCATCCTGCGGCGAGATTTCCTCGCTTCAAGTGGAATCTGAAAGCACCACCACAACATCTTCGCCCTAATTATTCTTAAACCAGGAAAAACCTAAAAATGTGTTGGCTGGGCTGTGCTCTTTCTGCTCTCGCATTCTCTTGCGTTTTGTACTATCCCTGGTGAGATACTGCCACTTACAAATATGCTACAATTTTTACAGTAAGGACGGATACTAATTAATACGGTGCTAAATTAAGGTGCTTTCCTCGGTAAATTAGGAGCCAAGTTACGCCAAACTGCGGATATTTCTGAAAAATTTTTTCCGTAAAATTAATTTTGAACTTGCGGGAATTTCAACGACCGTGCTAAGCTTTCGTGCTCAGATCAGATACAAGTATTGCCGCTCAAGTATAACGGTGAAATAAAATCGCACAATCACCAAATAAAATAATGCATCAATCGCGGGGTCAATAATTTTCAATTACACGGCTCTTTACTCTTCGGTGTAACATTCGGGTTTAATTAAAGCTGAAATTTATTGAGCGGAAAGTAGGTCGGTCTCGAAAAAACACCCGCAATAATTAGGCGTCAGTTATGTCTTCAAACTAAGTACCGTTAAATACAAAAAGAGATTAGTGTGCTAGAACGACTCGCTTCCAAATTTTTGTGTCCTCGTTCACTCGCGCGCTGAAGAAGTTGGGAGACTTCAACGGCCGTCGCGGATGTCGCGTTCCCTCACGTGGTCGTCTGGAAGTCGTCTCCCATAAAACACGAGGTCGATCACACCTCAATATAAACGCTTTTATAAATTTTCTTCTACTTTTACAACGGAAAATGTTAAATAGTTTAAGTGAGCGAGTTATTTCGTCATATTTATGGAAGCTTCTACGCCTGTTATGGATGCAGTGGAAGTATGATTATTATTCTTGGGAAGATATTCCATTGACCGTGAATTTACTTCCTTAAGACATTCCTAATGGCTCAAGACGACGGAAAAGTGGCTTATGTTTCGAGTGAAGAGTATCAGAAAAAACTAAGAGCTGTTGGAAAAGATTGGAATCAGCCCACTTGACAGACTTTCTCCACCAGAGATGTAAAGGGAAATTCGTATTAACCGAGCCATTCCCAAAATGATACAATTAACCAGTCTTAGTTTCTAAGTTGTATTGAAATGCTTTAAATCAATTACTAGAGCTTCATAATTTATGATAAGTAATTTCCCATGTGAAAGTATAATATGGGAAAATTTCGCTCTTACTTGAATATACCAGCTAATAACGTAATAAAATGACTTTCAAAGCTGTAACTGTAAATTAAAGCTGTAAGTTGAGCATCAAAAATATTCTAGTTTGGTAAAATATCTCGATGATAAAAAGTGCCAAAAAGCGACTCCATTTCATCGGTTTCGTTTTCACCGAATTCTTTAGTAAATTCTAGCCTTATAAACACCAAGGATGTTAGAAATTTTCCGTTTAGCTCTAATTCCTCAGAGATAGGAAACAGTTACGATTTTGCAGCATAGCGCATAGCGTTGCGGTATTTAATTAAAATTTTTCTGGCTGCTAAAACTATTTTGACGCGCGTACTGTCTAGTTGGAGTTTATTAAGCTAGATATGATGATTTTTCAACCTCTGCGTAGAGGCTAAGAATGTCGAACAGAGAAACTTCATTGAAATAAAATCCATAGGTGTGTAATGAGATGAGATTCCGATTCGAAAGTGAAATTAGTTACGTGATTCTTTCTTATCAATCTAAAAAACTTTCTCGACGAAACTATGAACCGATTCCAGTCTAAAATTATGGTCATATTAAATTCAAAATCTAATCTAATCAATTTGATGAAGTTGAATCTTGAATGTAATTGTGGAGTGATTCGTGAAAATAAAAGGCTCAAAGGCAGTTCTTAGAGACAATATACGATACAATACGGAGACTATTTTGGTTCGTTGATATTTTGAAATTGTTCGCTTAGAGTGAAAAGTAGGCTAAGTGAATATTCCTTGGTGATGTATAATAGGTAATTTAAATATGCATCATAATTTCCCATTTAATTATTTAACAGTAGTTATTGCAATGAACTCCAAGCAGAAACTACAGTATAACATGCAAATATTTCATTTTTAGTTCTTTCGCCATTGCGGGAAGTTTTCGTTACGATTTATGTGCGCTTTATAAATTTAAATGCGGAATAGCGATGTAAATGAGTAAATTCCTTTCTTTATACTGATCCATCGTTGCGTGAAAAATGATTGCAAATTGAGAGAATAATCTGCGTATAAATTAATGCATGAAGTCATAGCAATTGGTGGACCCAGATGGGGGGAGACCGTCTTCATAATGAGAAATCGAGTCTTTTCCACAAGCGCTGTACCACAATACATCTACTATATTTATTTCGATAAAATGATTAATAGTAATATATTTAAAAAGTAAACTCTGAAATCACCCCTATCTTTGCCAGTGCCGCCCTTCCTTGGCAAGTTGGCTCCCCCCACCTCTCCTTTAGAGCTTTTCCAGATCCGCCCCTGGTCATTCCAGCTTCCCGCATATTGATACACTATAATTCAGCGGTAGTGAACAGTAATTGATAACTCTATCACGATTGAAAGTAACGTTTCCTTTCAATCAACACAAGAAGTTCTCTTGGCCGATACGTACATAATAAATTAAACACCGTTAAAGAGAAATCTTAAATATTCAGAGAGCATTTTGAAACGATACACTTGGCAGTGATTATTCTCCGTGATTACTTCCTGAATTTTCAATTTTTACTCTGAAATCATTGCGGAAAAATTATTCTTCCTGTACTGAGATAGAAAGGAAGTTATAGAGCATGAAAATGATGTTCGTAGACAAGAGGGTAGAAGGCTCTAAGACTCACTTTCAATGGTGACGTAGGCTGACCTTGGAGTCATACGGAGAGGCGGGCGATGCATCTGACCGGAGGTCACGTTTTAGTCTCCTCGGACCTCCGAAATGGTCTTCCCTCAAAGAGCCCGTCAGTGGCTTCCAGAGGGTAAACAGAGGGTAACTGAGCAGCTGACTTTACAAAGCAAACGTATAAATCGGACCTTAATTCTGACGATAAATTATTTACTTCTTAAAAAACTAGAGCCTACCGTGGATGAAAAGATGAAACTAAAAACAATCTTCCTACCTCGGCATTCTTTTTAGCATATACGTTTAGCGCAAATATTTTCTGCAAGATATTGCCTTTATGATTATTGTTGCATACAGTAATCGATACCACAATTAGAAATAGCCAGCAAAAAAGTAAAATTTTAAAAGTAGAATTCCATGAAAACCATGAGTATTGCACCCAGTTACCCAGTGGTGTTACATTCGACCTCAACGTTTTGTTTCTACGTTCTTACCGCAACCATATTCTATTTATCTGTTTGATGTTAATTTATTGAGAGGACAGAACAATTTCTCTCTCGTACATTATTAAATGTATCTGAAGGTCAATAGCTTCGTCTTCACCTCGCTTGTTTAGCGTTTACTTCTTAATAAAACCTGATGGAACTTTATACAGGATAAAGAGTGTGTGTACTCGGTGACCTAAAGGAATATTGTAGACAATTGTCAAATCAGTAAGAGCGGTCAAACAGACGATTAACCTGACAACAAAACTAGGTAGGTACTCGAATTAGTGGATACAAATTTAACCTCTCTCCCTCAAAGATGAAGATTACAAAGGGTTATTAATAATTCGAATACCCATTCGCCAGTAAGTAAACAAGTTAGAACAACTGAACATGAAGTGACCTTTTAAGTTCCCATTTCTCTTTTAATCAACAGTGCTGAGGATTGGATTGCATATATTTTGTGAGACTCCCATAGTCGGTGATACGCTCTCAAGTATTCCGGAAGTCTGAATTAGATTCTCCATCCTTCAGGCTGTTCAGACAAAAATGATCTGAAACTGCTTTTCGGGTCAGATTTTAGCTTTCTGTCAACCTAGATACAACTTAATGAAGCAACGATGTAATTAGCCCCAATGGCTCGGATTGGCCACGGCGCATATGTTCTGAGGCGCCCCATCCTACGATGCTGAAACACCAAATGTCAATTCCGTAAAATGTTTAATTGGGTAACAAAGACACTCGAATGAAAGTGAGGGAAAATTCCATAGGATGAAAGCTTGGGGAAAATTTCTATGAGAACGGAAAAGAGATGAGTGACTACGCTTTGACACGGGTATTACTTAAATAGGAATTACATCGAGAGTTTGTAAGGAAGAGGCTGAATGGAGAGTGGGTGTACGGAAGATGTGGAGAGGGAAGTGAAGGGGAGTTGTTGAGCAATGCGGAGGGAAAGAGCCGCAATTGTAAGTGAACAGAATATGTAATTCGCGAGATGAGTTTTTCCTTGGCTTGCTCGGAAGTTAACAATGAGGACGCGCCTGGCAGTGTTGACTGCAGAAGCGAAACTTAAATGCTATGAAGCGTGGTAAAAAATCCGAACGGTGTAGAAAGTTGGGAGGAAGAGGGCGATGCAGGCGATGGCCACGCGGAGATTCTCTCATGCGCCGATTCGGAGATGAACGCCGCGGGAATATTGCTCGGAGAGGATCCCAAAGACAATAGTCTTTGCGCGAAAGTTGTTGCTCAATCAGGATACACGAAATAATTGTGGAAATTGTTTAAGGAGAGAGAACCAAAAGTAAGGGTAGGGGGAAGCACCATTCTAGGTTCAAATCCGTGCAATTAACTCTCGATTTTCACCAACAGATGAGCAGCGTTGAGTATGCTAATGAGATGAAGAGCGAGCCAAAGTTTCAAATAGAAAGGCAGTGTTTACTGGTTCTTCCAATTCTATAAAATTGACATTGAAGTTTAAAAGTCACTGCTAATCATTTAGGTATGCTCATACATTAAAAGCAATAGTAACATGTAATTAATTTGAAATTAACTCAAATAAGTCGTAATTACTCGAAGGATACTTTTGATTAATATTCAATCTAGTTTTACATTATAAGGCCTGATTTATAACATTCGAATCAATTCTCGCTAGCGATACAACAAAAATTCGACTCATTATCGATAATTCGACTCATAATATTATTATGAATTCCCTAGAATTGTATATCACTAGTATGTAGAACCAAAGAAACTTTATGATATTTCGTTGAAAACGTAGAAATATTAACTCATATACAGAAAATCGAAAACTCCGAAGCTGACATGCATTTTCCTTCTCTTACTAATGTCACGCTATTAATTATTACTTTGTAGTCATAATAAGAAGTCAGAATAGCCAAAATTCTATTCGACAACTTATGCGTAAATTCAAACTTGGCGTAATTACAGAAAATGTCGTTAACCTTCAATTTCGCAGAAGTTTATATTGACGTTTCTCATTAAGAAACGCTTCCTTTTAACTATCAATGTTTACAACCGCAAATTAAGGAGCATTTAAGAAATCGCCCGCAATCGTGATGTCATCGGCAGTGTTAGACGATCTCCCGTTAATGTTAAATCACCGTCGCGACCTAGATGACCTAGAAAAAAAATTACGTAAAAAACGCGTCCATATAGAAACAAGATTCCAAGAGCACGTGGTCAAGCAAGTTTTGGTTCAACGTTCTCCGGAATGTATGCGAAGGACCGGTTCTGAATCTAAGCCATTTTCGGTCATCGCGGTGACTCACCCAGTTTCATCTAATGGACACCTTTCGTGGGAGTAGGAAGTTCGGCGGACGCGAAATTTTCCCTTCGATACTTAACGAAGTTACGCTAGCTCTGAATCTCGCAAAAATCGATGACCGGCAGAAGTTTCCGAAGCCCACCTTTTAACCTTGACGTCCCTCGCATGACTGAGCGGCTTTCTTTTTTAACTTCTCGGGTATATAAAGAATCATGACATCGAAATCCCGCGTCTGATGCGACCTTGGGTGACAAGATGTTTCTGTGTGCAGCTCACTATGGGAACCAAAGGGTCATGAATAAACACTGCTATGACTTTGGCGAGGAGTCGTAAGGGTCAAGATGAGAGAAACCAGTTTGAACAGAAAGCGAATCGCAGAAAGTGCTGCGAGAGGTAAAAGTGACGGTATGACTCGATGACTGTATTCTGCATATAGAGGTCTACGAAGAGGAATCTACATTTATACATTTCATTATCTTATTCATCGTAATTTATATATTCATAGTATTAACTATTAATAATTCCTTAGTGATTTCCATTAAAATTTATTTAAAAAATATATATCGTATCTATTATATTCTACATAGTCATATTTATCATTCCTAGTAGCAATTCCACTAGAAAACTTAGTTTTGCACCTAAAATAGGATTTGAGCAACTGAAACAATTAAATACGTAAAATTAATGTGTTTAAGCGTGACTTAGTGGAATTTCTCACACAAATTAAAAGAAAGGAAACTTTGTTACTTCCACAGCATAAGTTTATTGACAAGATTCGTCAACGAGTTGGCATCTTCCTTTTCAAGCAGTATATGTCTTCAGTGGAAGTTATACTATTTTGTTAAGATGAATAAATACATTATTTCAGATAATTTACATTTTTAAATGAATGTAATAATTCGATTGATCGTAAAGTTTAGTGTAAATTGAAGATTATAACATTAAAATTCAAGGAGTATTAGTATATGGATTTGAAACAATATGAAGTCCGTTTATCTAGAACATAACCATGCTGATCATTAAATTACATACACTTGAATATGGCCTCATAGCGCCATCACTGTCTTCTTTTGAATTTGTCCTTTAACTGAATGTGAACATGAATTGCATTAGCTTGAATCCGAGATAAGAATTAAATGGAAATGTTCGGTATTATTAGTAAATAGGGGATGCAATATTATAATTAAAGGGGCATTTTCGATTTGCTTCTTTTATAATTGGCAAAATTAGTTTCCAACCATTCTGGGTAATTGGCACAGAGAGATCCTTTAAAGCGTGCAAATTCCCTTTAAGTTGTAAGCTTTAAATCATTAAATCACAGGATTTAGAGATATATATCTAAATCGTTTGCTTAAGAGATTGCCATCCCAAATTTTGAAAAGCGAAGGGATGTTTTTCGTGATCAAAACGTTAAAGACCATCCTCGGAAACGAAACATCCGCGAGCGTACCTCGTCTCAGCGAGGTTTTATCAATCAATTGGGAAAGACCCATCTCATTGGAGCTCATTTGAGGTACACATTGAAACGAAGTCGAGACTTTATAACTAAAACGTACTTTATTCGCAAACTTCCTCTCGAGCACGAAGCGGAATCCCTTGCCCTTCGTTTCACGAAACGTAAAATCAAAGAGAGAGGCGAAGGGCAAAACTGGTCATCAAACTCACTCCGGTATCAATCGAACGGGGATAAAGGGAAGAGAGGGGGAAGGGGTAGGGGATCACGGAAAGACGTCTGTCCCCATTCACCAAAAAAAAAAGAATAAAGTGCAGTTCCAGTGGACGTGACGTGAGTTCGACAAAAATCGGCTGCGGCAAAATGAATAAAAGAAAAGCGTGAAGATGTCGCCACATACACACCCTCGTGGGCATCCGTGTACTGGGCCATTCGCAAACAGCCCGCGTTTGCAGTGAGAGTGGAGAAAGCCAAGGGGAAAAAATGCGGTGATGTAACGTTTGTATTAAGGGTGGCTCGGAGACACCGAGGTAGCCATTAGAGCCTCAACTCCACGAGACGGGTGCTTCGCCAAGTATGAAGATGTCAGATAATGGAGGCCCGTTAAAAAGTTTCTTTTTTAATCCGCGAAAACAAGGAGCGCATTTCACACTCCCGAAAAGAGCCTTTCGTCGCAAAATTTAAAGGAGAACCCTTGATATTGAAATTTGAAATTCTACTCGGACACTTCTTGGATCGTTATTTTCAAGGATTAATTAATTTTCGGTGATATGGATCTATCAACAGAGGCCGATTACGAAAACCTATTTTATTCCAATACTTATTATTTATTTATAATTACGACAGATATTTTGTGATTGATAAGATAATCTGTTTAATATTTTGTCTCACTTTGGTGGACGTGATTTTTCATGTATTTACAGCCGATTTAGCACAATTTAGCATCTAAAGGAATAGTATATACATAAGGAATAGTATATACATAAGGAATAGTATATACATAAGGAATAGTATATACATAAGGAATAGTATATACGAGTACATACGAGAGGGAGCAAAACTGTTGAAAAATATCTATAATAAGTTCATGTATAAAGTGCGGATAAAGTTAGATTTCCTATGTGGAAGTTATTAGAAGATAACGAGGCCAGGGTAATTTACTGCAGCTTGAAAATGGCTTCAAATCAGGATCTATTTTATAAAGTATGAAGATGTCAACAAGGACAATTCCATGTATTAAGACGTGAGAAATTTTGCAAACTAGTCAAGGTAAAGTTACTACTACTACTCAACTAGTCACCTAAAGTAGAGATTCCATTTGGTTGATTATTCTCTATTTACTCTAAAACCCACACCTCTTGCACACGCCGAAAAACGGCTTGCAGGGTATTTATATAGGTGCAGATAATTCCTTATCTCATAAGCAGTATCGCCTAAGGCACTCGCGTTATTTTATTCAGGAGAAATATCACTCTCTTCTCAGAAGTGAACTGTGAGTGTCGTCCTAATCTCGTTAAGTAAATGAAAATGCATTACGAGAATTTTCGATTGAAGTATTATTTAGTAAGTCCATTTTCTCCTTTTAACGCTGGATTTATTCCTCTTTTGTAAGATTAGAGAACGGTGCTCCTGGAAAGGTATAGATATCTTTACTTAGTTTTGTTTGCAGATTTGTTGAGAGAAGCAATTTTCCCAGAAGCTTTCTCTAAGCTAATATCGAATGCAAGCACTCAGAACCGTGACTCTTCGAGTTGGTGTCTATTGTGCTAACAAGTATGGACTTTCAATAAAATTAGTTGAAAACGAGCGACCAAAGGAAATAATAGGTGTCCATGCCTCCTGTTTTTTCCCACAAATTAAAGCTTGTTAAACTTTTAGTCTCTCTTTAGAAAAGAAGATATGGCTGCATTCTGAGCATTCTCAAAAAAGAATTAGTAGTCGTTAATGAAGTATTGTCTATTTAATTGGTCAGATAATGTAGAATTGAATTAAAAGTTAATAATCCAAAAAGAAATCCACATGAGCATTGAAAATCGGCCTCAGGTGCAAGACTAATTACACATTCAGCTATTACTACAGTCTCCTTCTCATGAGAAACCTCTCATTAAATATTTAGACATTTATTCGGTGAAAATGTCATATCCACATGTAACTTGGTTGAACGTATCCCTGGAGACACCGTTAAAATGTGAGTATTATGGGGCTTAATGTAGATAAGCGATAAATAGTAACCGCAGAAAAGTAGCAAAGAGGAAAGTAATTAGTGAATATTTTAGAAGCGTTCCTGAAATAAAAGTACTCAAATTACGAATCTTACTCCATGAACAATCCCCGCTGATCTTGTTGTTGAAATTGGAAATTGCCCTCTATAACATGTTTTTTTATCGAATCCACACGATTTGCTGAGTTTTATTTAAGTGGGAAGAAGACGTCAGCAGTTGCTATGTGTTGGGAGAGATTTGTAGAGTCCTTCTGACAAAAGGATACAGATTCAAGAGGGGAGGAGAGTAATTGGAGGAAACAAGGGTTGGGCGAGTGGCTTGCATTGACTAATGGATTTCGCTTTGAGGGCTTGATTTATTATTTCCAGTCCATTCCTTATATAAATAATTCAGAGATTGGATTCAGCGGCTACAGAAGCACGCCGGTGAAAAGATTATGGAAGTGTAAGGCTGGCAGAGTGAAACGGGGAAAGAGAAAGGAAATTGGTAAGACATTTACCCTCAAAATTAAATTAAAATGAGGAATATTTGAATAATTGGAAATATAATGACCATTTGACCCATGTGTTGGAGATACTATTCGAGAAAAATGTTGATAGAATCATAACGTTAACCAGAAAAATATTTGAAATCTCCAAAGTGGAGCGAAAGAATTTAAATGGATTTCTTAGGAAGAGTACGTGGATGAGTGAATATCGTACGGGATACGACGTACGCTCAGCTGCATTCATCTTTCAGAAGGTACAAAGGTGTTTAGCTATTACATTCAGTAATGTATGGGCACCAAACTTATTTTTAGCTGAACCACGTATCAGAAACGTGGGAATTAGAGTGAAAAATCTTCCCTATTATCACGTGGATTTTACCTCCGATATAAATATGTATGGATTATATGCTGCCAAAGTACGGTACAGAAAGACAAAATATCAGACAGAAATTCCCATTTCTTTCTTCCAAGTTTGTTTAACAAACAAAATAACCGTAGAATTTTTATTTTATTCCGAGCTAGATGCTAATATGCGCATAAAGTCACATATTTATGCGATTTTACCTTTTCATTTACTTTCCACCTTGTGATCAACTAAAATGATCAAGGACTTTTTATTTAATTTTGTTTTCATGCTAGGAAAAAAGGAATCGATAGATATAAATTAAGCTTGAATTACATTTTTATAACTTTTTTAATTCAAAGTGATGGCAACCCCTACAAAAGTTTACTTCAGGGGTTCCTGATTTAACTACTTGCCATTTGTTTCTCTTCTTATCCATCTTCTGCATAACATCATACAAAAATCATATATTTACTCTGGTTAACTAACTTGATATTACACATGAACAATTATATAATTATATAGTTATACAATTCCACTTTAGTCAATGTGTACATATTATGTCCCTGATGGCGTTCTATCACGAATGCAAACCCTATCTTTAGTTTATACCTTTCAGGATTGACACATTCTAATCTCAAGAGTGAATGGACTTACCAATTAATATGACCTTATTCAAGGAACCAGATGGTAATAAAAACGTTACTTAGAAGAGCAGGAAATATTTCATTGAAAACTATTTCCGCAGCAGCCTACATCTATAGAAGTCAGAGTAAGGGTCGGATACAACGTGGTATTATATGGAACTTAAAGTGAGTTCGAATCTTAGTTGGGACGTGGACATTCATGAGAAATGTGTCGATTGGAAGAATCTTCCAATCGACACAGATCCTTATTTAGTTGTGGCGATTGATACATTCGCGCTGAAAAATCTCGGTGAGTCCAATCAGAAATGCTTCTCCCCTGTTTCCGAATTAACAAGAATGAGTTGTTTCCAGAGGCAGAGTTAATTCCAGCGAATAGTATAAAAGCACAATTGAGTCGTAGGCAATTCTGCAAATGGAAATCGAAACAATCGCCTTCGAAAGAAGAAAGGGAAAATGGGTGGTCGTACAAGTTGGCAGGAGAGGTTGAAAGCCGATGCAATGGGGAGAAGCGCAGGGGAGAGCGTTTGAATAAGGAGAAGAGGTACAAAGGATGCTCAAGAGGACACGGGATGTGTCCGGTTCCTGTTTGCAGGAGGTTTGTCTCAACGCGCGCTTCGACGGAGAGGGTTTCGTGTTTTATCCGTCGAAGGAAATGGCGGACGAAAGGGGAACTGCAAACAATGGAACATCGAGGGAAGCAGACGCTGCGGTGAAATCACTGCTAAGAATAATAACAATGTCGCCATCGAGAAATACGTCTCAAATGTGTTCGGTCCACAGAGTCAAGGACGTGTTGCTTCCTCTTTTAAATAGTAATTGAAAGAATTCCACGCTTCTTTACTCCAGTATGAGTGTTGTTGAAAATGCCCCGACGACTTAGGTTATGAATGAGCTCACACCAGGAATCGAACGCGGGACCGCTTCCAAGGCGAAGAATAGTCAAAAGAGTTTCTACAGTTGAGATATTTTCGCACTTATTAGCACACACCGGGAATCAAGCCCAGGAACAGTTTCACTATCCACTTGAATATCCAGGATCCCCGCTAGAGTTATTATACCATTACCAATTCTATATTATGCATTTTTATATTTATCTCACTTTTCATAAATATTTCTTATTTTAGTTGTTATATCACTTAATTAATAATTAAATTAACAATCCAAAAATATCCGCGACAGCAAAGTGGGCTAACGATGGCGAACATTTAAGATATATTACATATAAAACGGGAGAGTAATTTGAATATGTTTGGGGTGGTAGTAGTAGTATTGTTAAAAGTGCTTCGACAGCTTAGGTCATTTCGCACGTTGGCCCCCACCGGGAATCGAACCCGGGACCGCTTTCACCGAAGTCGATCGTGTCGCCCACTTCCGAGAATGACTACCCGAGAGCCATGAATATATTTAAATCCCCTCAAAAGCTCTCTAAAATATTATTTGATACAAACGCGAAAATATGAGGAAGGAATCAAAACAATGTGTAGTGTCCACATTGTTTTAATTAAATACCTTGTGCATATTAAGAAGTTTTCCTTATTCATTCAGAATGTCTTTTCGCGAAGTCCGGCCAAATATAAGAGAATTTATTTATAAATAAGAAGAGCTTACAAGAACGTCGTGGTTAGTTTCAATATTCGTTGAGCTTGCGATATTATCATCCCCAGGTTAGGGAATGTTGAAGGCGGAGAGAAGATTTCGAGACGGAATGGAGGAGAAGAGGGAAAATTTGAGAAGAGGAGGAAAGGAACAGTTTGTTGAGTAGAACAATGCGAGGCGATTTGAAAGGGAAGACGGAAAAGGGAATATGAGCAGCGAAGAGGAGTGGAAAGTGAAGAGTACATAGGACGTGAGTTGCCTTGTCCAGAGAAGGGTTTGTATGCAGGGGAGAGATAGGTCAAAAGGGCAAAGGGAAAGGTGAGCCGTAAAGGAACATAAACGAAGCCGGAAAGGATGGCCGACACGAATAAATAAGAAACATGAGGTTTTCCTATGAAGCCCATGCTATTGAAAAGGACCTCCACGTACGGAATCTAATTCTGTGCCCTTATGCAGAGGAATGGGAGCTTATTAAGTCTAAATAATATTAAAAACTCGACTTGATGCTTCTAGTAGAAACTAAACGGTATTTCGTGTTTCGGGAATTGAAGTGAAAGTACTCCAAATGTACGTTTTTCTCGCTTTAGTAACTTCGATCAATCGCAAGCTAAGATTTAAGCGATAAATGTTGTACTACTGAAAGATTAATCAATAATCATGGATCCATAATCTTTTTCATCGTCCTCCCTTCTCTGAAATCTTGATATGACTAATGTATTTAATGTTACATATTTCCCTTTCATTTACGCATCGTAGAAATCGTAAAAAATAGAGGAAATTACAACAGTCGGTAATATTTATCAAAGATGATCACCGATTTATTCCGAAAGTGGAAGTCTAGATTGGTAGCTATGGACCAATTTTAAATTCATACACCTTAAGAGTTTCACACGAATGCTAATCGATTTTTTAGAGGACGCTAATAGAGTCTCTTTCGCAGTTCTATACCGTAATCTTGGTAAATTTTATTTTAACTTTTGAGAGAAAGATTGGGAAAGAATATTTGGTGTTTACGAGACATTTCGTATACAAATTAACAGTAAAAGTACAAAAATTTAAAAATTAATAAAAACAAGTGATACATAAAGGATCATTTAGTGATGGAAAGTCGAATTAACAATGAAATAAGGAGTTTGATCTAAACGGACGAGATGGGACACGGAGGGAAAAAACGGAAATCATATCATTAGTACGGTATTTACCCTTAACCATATCATGAAAATCTCAACATCTTTTTCAACATTCTGTGAGAGAAGGTATCCCTGAGGTAGTTGCTAATTTTTCTAATTTGAGGTCGTGAAATTAAATATTATATTTCACAGAATCAAGAAAAGTATTGTGGAAATCCATAATGGAAAGACAGAAAATAGTACTTTTTCCACAAGCTTTTTATTTAACAAAAAAGAAAAAAACTTGCGATAAAAGTACTATTATTATTCCATGAAATATTAAGAATTATCAATCCCGGAATACCTTCATTCGAGTTATATTGGGGATGAGGACATTTAGAATTTGAAAGACGCCGAATCAATAAAATAAAACGGAATTTTCTGGCGTCATTTGAATAATAGGTCCCCCATCTCCTTTAACGTAAGTTCAATGGAAGAATTTTAATGGATTTCTTTGTGAGAAATTAATGGAGACTTTTTCGTTTTGTATATTATTTGTAGTATTCAAACGGAAACTATCGGAGATTGAAAAGAGAAGGGATTATATCATCCGAATAATTGGGAGATGCTCGATGATTAAGGATATAAGGGCGAGAGAAATTAATCCGTTCTGTTTCAAAGTGAAGAATTCCAGACTCGAAGAAAGGACGCCAAAAAGGAGGAGATCGGGAAACGGGAAGAATTGAATTTAATCAACTCCCTGTTTAGAGATTAATTACTCGAAATGAACTGGGAAGGGTGAAATGAGATAGACCTTCGAATATCCACGTCACAGACGTCTCAATATTTGATCAAATACACGAATCTGTCCAATGTGATAAAAATGGGATATTCTACGTCCTGCGTCTCCTTCTCCGGGGGATATCTAAATTAGAAAACCATTATGACCTTCTGGAGTTTGCTGAAATGTCATCGACCCCATTAAGAAATCGCTAATTAAGAACTACGTTGGAGGCAAACATTGTCACACTTTTCATGTAATGAATTTTTAGGAAATATTGGAATTGGTTTCAAGGATACGACCGGATTTATAAAGTGAGGGAATTGTGATCAATATGTGGCAATATTTTATTTCCACATACATCGACCATACAGCAACATGTAAACTCTAAATCGTGATGGACCACCGGAAAGATGCCCTCAATCGAAGTGATATAAACGACCAGTGTAACTAACCTCAAAGATTCAAACCATCTGCTGTTTGATTTCAATGGTAAACTAAACTATTTTAGCAACCCTCGTAACGTCTATCGTCTCCTTCCCTTATGTTTTTCTTTGAGATGATTTCCGTAAAAATGCCGCATCAAGAGTTTTATTACTTCTTTTTAACTTCATATCCGACGCTTTAATGACTGAATCTGCGCACTCTCTATGAATGACGTACAAAACACACATACCTCATCCAATGCGTGATTTTTCTTCATAACCTTCCGAGCCATACCTTTAATTACAACAATTTACATTTGGTCCAAAAACTTAGAAAATCAGCTCATAGCCTTATCTAATATATACCAAAGCCTCTACTTTATTGGCAATATTTTAATTTGTATAAAATATAAGTTTCTTCTTACCTTTTTCCGCCCATTGTTACTGACAATTTTGCTCGAAGATGAGAATGAATTACATTCCTTCATAACTATGTCATCTTATTGATATCCCTTGCCTAACTTTGACCAATAACTTCGATTCCATCATTCTCATGCTCTGACGATGACTAAACCTTCCTCCAAACACATTTTGGTGATGTCATTAATTGCTTGTGTATTTTCATGTCGTTATTATTGTTCGAAGCTCGCATTTAACGTGAATCAATTACAATTTCAATTACTGTTTACCTCAAACATTCTTTTACCTCATGGCAAACCTATTATTTAAATTGGATGCACTGCACTCCACGAATAATGCAGTATTTCATATTAAAAATAAATTCATATTTCTGACGTGGCCTTTATCAAGTTATTAACTTCTAATATTTCTTATTTGTTTTATTGACCATTCAGGAACTATCCTTATACTAAGTTCCAAATACTCGCAAATGTCTACTTTCAAAATCCTGCTCAAAGCATACCATAATCTACAATCATTTGAAGAAATGCAGTAACTCGGGATTTATTCAACTCCGTAAGAAATTTTAACTCCATCTAGCTGGAGAATATTTTTTTTACGGCTCGATTTCTCTATTCTTTATAAAATAGGTTTCTTTCCATAATAAAGGGCGTGGCGGAGAAACGATCGGAATCCACAAAAACAAATGAATGCCGCCAAGCGAATGCGATTATTTTTTCTTCGGTTTGTTATTCTTTCCGCGCTTTGAAAAGCGACGGCGGCGTACGCGGAATGCAAAGAAGGACCTTGAATCCACTATATATTATCGAAATCACGCGTCATTGAATAGTTCTCGGTTAGCGGAAAAATCAAGTGAAAATATCCACGGGGAGAATTGTTGAATCTGGAATTTCAGGGAGGAGTGGTTTTTATTCTGCCGGTCGTTATCGATGCCGTTATGTGAGAATCGTTTTATATTCTTCGCATCAAATGATCTCCTGATTCTATGTACATTAACGCCTACGCTAACAGTTTTTCAAACGATTAATGTTTATAATTCTGAGCACCATGGAAACTGAATATAAACAAACATCCGAGTGCATGTCATATGCAGTATTGAAGATGAATATAAAGAATAATTACACCTAGGTATTAGGAAATAAAGAATAATTATTTTACAACTAAAGAAAGACTTTTCATACTCACAATATTGCAAAGAATTGTTTTAACGAAACGTATCAGAACGAAAATGTATCATAAACCTAAATTATATAATAAATCATGCATTATGTAATAACAGTAGAAAAACCAACTTGATTGTCTTCGTATGTTTTTGTTTTATTAAAAAGCAATAAGAAGATATAGATATTTTTGATTTTCGCATTCAAAATAATCAGACATTGGTTTTGATCTAATAGATGGAGGTAGGTATCACTGTATAGGTAAATTACTACAGAATAGCTCCGGTTATTTTTTTTACCTATAGACGCTTATGGACGGGATTCGAAACATCTTAAAACGACAACGCTCTTCTAATGAAAGAAACTGATAACTCACAATATCTGTGAATAAGTTAACCACGGAATAAAATCCTATGGGATCTCCCTATGGGAGAAATTATCAAATAACATAACTTTCTTGAACAGGATGAGATCTAGAACTGATGAGGAATTAGCATTTAATTGCTCATCGAACTAAAGAGCCTCGTCGTATAGTTCTAAAATGCAGGAGGAACGTAAGGAATTACAATCAATCTGCGAATAATCAATGAAAATTCTCCTGTGTTAAGTGTTACTAATAGCATACACTTTATTGTGGAATCTTTTTAAATGGAATCAAATATAGAATTCGTACTTATATTGAAAAGAAATACTTCAAAATTCAGCACTTAGGAACAAAAGTACAAATATGCAAAAAAGTACACGAATTTAGTTTAAATGAAGAGTAAAATAAAAATTGATAGTATTGTTTATTTATCTACTAAAATATATTTATTTTTTCTCGGATGGTTACTCTCTTTCAAAGTGCATTATTAGCACCTAATATGTAATGAGCTACTTTTTAAATAAATTACGACAAACATTTACTCATTGCTATCAATTTTCTTAATCTCTCGTACTTAATAACGTGATTCATTTAGCTAGAACCTGATAAGCGAGGAGAAGGGTGATTTACCAGAACTAATATCCGTGAAATTATAACTTACATACCCTCGCCATATAATGATTAGAGCATTAACATCCTCAAGATTATATTTTCTTAAATATCAAACGAAAAGTATATTTATTTAAATCATCAACTATAACTGAGTTTTCTTGGGAAGTTATTTCGTAGGACTCAAAAAGGGATATCACAAAAATTTTGAACATACTGTTAGTTTTAGCTCATTCATCTCCTTTTCCGTACATCACATTCCTCGTCTTTAACCAAGTCAGGTTCTTTCTCACAATTGGTAGTTATCCAGAGGTCTAATTAAATTCTGAAAGGCATCTTCTACATTATTATCTCTTAAATTGGGTGACGAATGCGATAAACTTCCAAGGGCCACCACTTTACTGATCTCATCCCTTTAACAGCGGAGAGCAATAATTCAGAGGTTTTCTGCAACACGTATACCCTCCTAATGAAAAGCGTTATCAATTTCGGGATTTAAACGTGCTTCGAATAGAGCTATTGCGAATGCAGATGAATTAGATATGGTAATCTTAACCTTATATGAGCAGCAGTAAAGACTTTCAACGTACCTTCCTTATTGCTCCGATAGTAAACGATTTAATCACTTATCGTGAGGAAGGTTTCAAAAGAGCACGTCTGCCTCTGTTGATGCGAGACGCGACCCGACGCGACGTGAAATGGCCCCGATTCGTGTCGGAGGAAAAAAATTTAAATGCGCAATGCGAATTAACGAGGTGTTAAATGATGGAAGGAGACGTAAAGCGATGCAAATAAAAACAAACACGCGCGGGAGAAATAAGGGCTGATGTAAAATTAAAAGGAAAAAAAACAGCATGAAATGACGATAGGATGAAGGTTTAAGTGGAAAAGTAAAGAGAGTCAGAAAAGGGTAAAAGAAAAAAGGAATGCTAGAGAAAGTGGAAAGGGACATAGGAGGGTTATTAGAATAGAGGCTGGTGTTATGACGGGATGGAATGAATGAAGGAAAAGGAAATGGGGAGTGGAAGACGCTTTTTAATTAATGGACTTTTTATGGAGGTAAGAAGACGAGAAGAACGAAAAGAACTTTATGAGAAGTGGTTAAATATATTCATATTCGAATAAAGAAAGGAAATTAAAAGTAAAAATGGTGAAAAGCGAAGGATAATGGACGAGATAAATCGGTGTGTGTGCAATGAAAATATCGCATTTACTTTCTGAAACTAATTTAGGTCCAAAATAAGAAGGTACGTGTTATTGAAGAATTAAATGTTAGTGTTTTCTTTGGCAGGTTCACCATAATAATTTAAAGAAAAACGAATCGAATATCATAGCTTATAAACAAAACTAACTTTTTGAAAAACTATGTAAATAAAACTAATAGTGCTCTTTAGGGGGAGAATTAACTAAGGGAACATAATATTTTGAATAAGTGATAAATCAATAAGCTAGTTTTCACTAAGGAACCATTTGTTATAATATCCTTTAATTCAAAATATAATTGTTAATAATACTCGGAAGATTGCTTGCGATCTTCAAAGCAACTTCACTTTAAAACTGGTAACACCACGAGAAACGTTGGCAAGTCCCCTCTTTCACACCAAAAATTAACCGCTTCATAATGAAATTGTTATTCAGACAGAAGAGAGATGGGTTTAGGAGACTAAATCAGAAATAAATGTGTTTTATGTGTCACTGTTCTGCGTTTACAGAGGGAAAAGGATTATCGAGGAAAGGGAAAAAGTGCGAGAGAAAGACCATAGTTGTTTGAAGAGTGTGTCATGACAGACAGGCCTATAAAATATTTGCATTTGAACGTTCTGAAATGGAAATTCTAACAGGAGAAATACTGAGGCAAGTTGCGAGATATCCTTAGAAAGATGAAAGGACCAAAGGAAGGGATCATAAAATAATCTTGTATGGTTGAGATGGACTAATACGGTTAATGAACATAAGCTTATTACACATCTTCGGGGCTTCAAATTATTCAGGTAAACAGGTATTTTATGCTGCCATGTGTAGTTTAACAACTATTAGACCACCTTTTTGTAGTTTGTAAATGGTGGGAATTGAGGAAATACGTTTGTAAATGAGGAAATTAGCCAAAGTGGAGAGGAAGGAAAAAGGAATGCATAAAGGGCAAAGAGAAACACAAGGGGAAGAGGGATCAAAAGAGAAGAGGATGAAAGCGGTGGACAAACAAGGTCTTCTCTTGCGGAACGGGACAAAAAGATCATAGTTTAATGGGGTCGGAAGTTAAAGGTCGGGAATGATGAAGGGCGGAAAGGCTGAGATGAATAGGGAAATAGATGCGACACACAGCCGAATCTTATTTATTCTGACGCTAAAGTATACTTGCGGAATCGTTTACTTCTATTTAACAATTATTATCATGTTATATAAAGATTCAGTTAAAGGGGCTAAAAAACAATCATGTATATAATGTATGCATTTACACGAATAAACAGCGTACATCAAAATGAACGGAGAAGCGTATCGACTTAGGAATTAGGATGAGTCCATTCACCCTTCTCCAGGGAGGGGCGGTTCAACGTAATTTTCTTATGAACTCATCTCCAGTCAACTTTTAAATGCCATTATGGTGTGGTAACTGCAGCAGATACATAGCGATCACAGAAAAACTTAACAATCTGATTAAAATGCAAGTTTATCGTCATATCCTAGGCAAATTACAAGCACTACAAAGAAATCCCGGTGGAGGCGATTGCACCTTCGTTCTCCCCAACCGAACCCCATGGCCCCGCTAATGATTCGCTAAATTTAATTTAATGGTTGACTTAATTTACATATCGAATCAATAGAAATTAGTATGTGAAATTAAAATTAGATTAGGATGGAACTATTTACAACTTGTTTAGATGTTGTTTGTTTTACATATAATCACACTAAATCAAATCCGATGTACCAGGTTCGAATCCTGACAAGGGCATCGATATTTTGGATCTCTTACTGTTTTATCTCAAGGTATGATTAATCAAATTCGCTTAACATAGCAAACTAAAAGTAAAGCTATCCGTACGAAATCGGCTAAAATACAATATATAACCAAACAACAGCAATGGAATTTTTCTACATTTGCTTAAATGACAAGGCGTTTTCAATACACGAGATCAAACTGTGGAACTGTACTTCAACGTATCAGTAAGAGAAACTTGAAGTTCTTTGGTGGCATTTATCATACGATACGGTGCATTCAATCATACTATAATTTCTCCTAGGAATATGTGTTTAGTTCAAACGTGAAAATCACTGAGTAAATAAATCTTCTGGTAAGAAATAAACATTTCGATTCTTTTTCCATTTTCAAATTTATGTCTAACTCCATAACCGGTTTCCTTTCACAAAAATTACACCTTCACTGTAAATCGAATTTTACTGGAAATTAGGTAGATTTTGAGAAAGATTAACTTTTGAAGACATAAGAAAGACATTTGAAGTATAGAAACTAAGAAAAGAAAATTCGGGGGTAGGAATAGGTAACGAAATCATCGTTTTCATTAAGGCAATACAAATGTAATTTAACACTTTCATATTCAGTCCAGAAAATTTTCTTAAGCCAAATTGTCATTAATAGGGCTAACAACCAATACCAAGGCGATCATTATTTCTACATTGGCTTAGACAGGCGGGGTTTTTTGTGTGTTAACCCCCCCCCCAACCCCCTTTGTGTGTTAACCCCCTTCGAACCAAAATGGTTTTAAAATATCGAGGTTATTGGAGATACATTGTAATAATTTAAACATTTACAGTTACGCACGTCACTGGTAACCCTAAGGGAATTTATGTAAATAGAAATTAGTTAAATATGCCTTCCTTATTACATTCAGGGTAGAAGTTTGTCTGTCGTCTGAAAGTAGGAGATTTTTAAATTAACCCTAGGCTCAGTACCCTCTCCATAAGAGGCAAATCGAGCCAACAGTGTGGAAACTACCCCTGATTTATACACAATCTTTATTAAATAGAAATTCTCCACATATAGCTCAGTAAACCCGACATTCTCTCTTTTGATGTATCAATAAAACTCTAATAAACAAGTTACTTTTCAATTGTCCCATAAAAAAGTAAACGAGAGTAACATCCTGCCATTTGACCCGAATATTTTCGTCAGTCCTGTAAATGTAGGGAAAAATAGAGGAGAACACAACAGACGAAAAACCTTTCAGAGGACGACTCCTTCCTGATTATTCGACTTTCGCAGGATTTATGTGAAAGGAAAAGGGGGATTGTGTGGAATACAAAAACCGGGCGAAAGAAGCGAGAGAAAAAAGAAGCCAAGGAAGTGGACGTGCAATTGATATAAGAAAGGACGAAAGTAAACGAGGTTGACTACGGGGGCAAATATAGGGGAGGATGCGAGGGTGGAAAGAGAAAAAAGGCAATAGAGGTGAGTGAAAGGGAAAGGGAAATGAGGCGGTGAGGATTAGCGGTGAGACTTCAAAAGGGGAATGAAGAGAAAAAGAGAAAGGAAAGGCGGCACTGGAGGCAGAGATGAATGGGAAAAGAGGCGGTTGGATTGAGGAAATTGGCCCAAGGGAAGCGGCAATGAGATGACGGCGAAAAACACTTCGGATTTAGATACTTAAGGTTTGGTAACCTCCAAAAATAAATACCAATAACGGTTTCTGATTGTAACATCATAGAATTTAAAGTAAAATTAATGCATTAATCTATACATAAGCCAATGGCGTAGCCAAAGGGAGGGTTCGGGCGATAAAACCCTCTATAGACAATATGAGTTTTAAAAGATCGAAGTTATGGGAGGTGAAATGTAGTTGCTTATATATTTGCTGTCACACACGCCACTAATGAGAGGATATATATGTAAAGATAATATTAAATTTAAGAGAGAAGTGTATGCCATATTAATGGCAAACAATTTCATTGTATTCGATTGGCAGATGATATAGCTCTATCAACAATTTCAGGGAAAGAATATCCTGAATAACATTTTATTGAAAATTGAGCTTAAAATAAACACCTAGAAAACAAAAACCGTGATGATAGAGAGGAAGAAAAGAAGAAAAACGTAAGTATAGGGGGAGTGAGGACAGAGGAAGTTCTGTAAAATAGATAGTGTAATACATACATAATAACAGTTACTCCTCGGAGGTCATGGAAGAATAAATTCAGCATAGAAATCCATTAAAAAAATGTAAGTCTCCTGATAAATAACAATATTAGTATTGAGACTAAGAAGGAATAGTTTTGTATGGAGTGTACTGACGTATGGATGGGCGACATACGCACTCAGAAAGACCACCAAACTTGAGGCTGCAGAAATGTGGTTTTTGAGGATGGTAACAAGTACTAGGTGGACCGATAGAAAAATCAACGAACAAGTGTTAAATCAAATTCAAACGGAAAGAATACTATTAAAAACTATTAAAAAGAGGAAAGTAAAGCTCATTGGACACTGCTCCGGCATCACAACTTCTACAAAATATTTTGGAAGGAAACATTCTTGGGTGAAAACTGAGATGGCTACCAAGAAATTCCTTTTTAAAAATTATGGAAACGGAAATGGGATGTAGCTCATATAATGAAATGAAGAGGATGACTGAAGACAGTTAGAGGTCATGGGTGTGGCAACAAGGCTCGTCTTTAGAGAGTGAATGATGGGTGAATGAATAGAGAAGTTATCCTGTCTCAGAAATCTAGGCATTAGTAAGTTTAACCCCTAGCTGTAAACACCCCCAAAGGCAAATATTGGCTCAACTCCAGTAAAACCAATGTTACATTGTCTTTTTTTTAATATACAGGCCAAGGGAGCATTCCTAAAATTTGACGTTTGAGTATTTATTCATCGAGTCTGAATCTTCGTACTCGAAATGTTTGACTGTTATCTTACACTTAAACTACAGATGGCAATTTTCAATTATTATCTCATTTCAGGACTAAAATATGATGGCCTTGAACATTTTCGAGTTACAAAGGAGATCAAAGGTTATCAAGAAATATGTTAGACGATGTTGATACGATATCAGGGAACGGTTATGTGGTTGCTTTGAACTAAATGTACGAATTAAAACAAGCTAGATCAAAGAAATGCCTTTATTATCACCTTCTTTTCACGAATAGTATTTTAGTCAGAGTACTAAAGACTAGACAATAGAATATGGCCCCTCCCTTATTTGTTGCGAGACTTTTTCCATGAATTTTGAATAATTTAATAACATTTGTATTAATTTATCGTCATAAATGAATATTCCCTAGATTCGACTCAATAAACATTATCATCGAATTCCAAAATTGTATAAAATTTATCATGAATGATTTATAAAATGATCCAAATTCTCATGCATGCCACGTATAAGCTTAGAGAGTTATCCTTTAAAAAACACTTAACAATTTTCTGCATCAAAATTTTTTAAAACATCAGACGATGGCGATTAACCTGCTAGGCTAAATTCAGAGCGGAAAAACAGTGAGTGAAACTAATTCAATGAAAGGGATTGGAGCGGAAAATTCTCTTCAAGACAATGGAGAGGATGTCTCGCTTTCAGAGATTTTCCCCCTTCATCCAATTTCTCCCAAAATTATCCCAATACATCTTCTGCTGAATGAATTCCTTTCCCATGTCTCCGGACGCGATCGTTGAATATGCTATCGTTATCTAAATACCACTGTAAACGAGTTAATGAATTTAAACTTGATGTGAAATGCTTCGAAAAGAGGAGAATTTAAGAGTCCAACCTCTCTGAAAACCCACTGAAGCGGTACAATTGCTTTGATTCCAACTAGGTCACCGAATTTCTGCTCAAGGGTTTATTTGTTAACAATGTCCATTGATGGCAATTTTAGCATTCTTGACAAAGGTGAGCTGCTCCAGATTTTCGGTTAATTATTCATGCAAATAGGTCGTTTTTCTTTTATTCATCATATCTGAAGCAAAAAAATTCTCAAAATTATCCCTGAGATACTTTTGCTCACAATGCTAATTTTGCATTCGGAACTTTTCTCAACTATCTTTATGTATTCACTCAATTTCTCTTTGTTTGTCAAAATGTTATGGAATCGATTTTATTATTAAATACGGTAAAGTATGTTGTTTATCGTCCTAAGTAACGTATCATAACAACGCAAATGAGCAAATAACGTACTGGGTTATACATTCAAGTAGCAATGTATTTTAGATAGTTTGTGACCTACGTCTCTCTTGCATAACTATCGCCGTTCATTTAAAGCGACATAAATATCAATAACCTTTTGTAGTAAATCAACAACTTTGAGTACTTAAGTCCACAAACAGATAGGGGGTTGAGCCTAATGCCTTAGTATGCAAGGCTTCTATGTTCTACGTTTACTTCTTTGCATCCGAGGCTGAAAATATTAATAATCTCTGAAAATCTTGGTTGATCAACCACGTTAGCTCGTGGGATGGTTGCAACGTTTTGGCAACAACCTCCGTGTCACTTTCAAGGAATGTATTAATAATATTGAAAAACTATACGGAGAAATGACTGAATGCACTAAAAAGAGAATTGTTGGTCTAAGAACAAAATTATGAGAGAAAAACCTCTAAGAACCTTTATGCAAACATTGATAAAAAATGTCTTTCAAAATCAATTTTATCAGTGCTTCACAATTAACGTAATTACATTTCATAACAACGGGAGCCATCAGGTACTCTAGAGAAACAATCCATAAACGTGAGAAGTGAGTCATTCATACGCAGTTTTCATTTATGAGGAAAACTTCAACGTCACCAAGTCTATGGATTCACGGCTTAAAATGTCTTTAGAATATACAATGTCCGACTCATCAATGGCATCCGAGCAGTTTATTCTCTCAACAACATTGAAGGAACTCCAGTTTACGAAAGCTAAAAATATAAAAACTTTTGATTCAGAAAAGAGGTAAAGAGCCAGAAGATCCAAAGAATTCTCGGGAAGTCTTAGCCGCAGGAAATTACCTGCGACGAGCGAGGAAAAAATTCATTATTCGAAAGGAAAACCTGAGATATCTCTGGGTTGAGAAAGTAAGTGGTGAGGAAAAGATGCAATGAAATTGAAAACGAAAAGTGGCGAGGTAAAGGAAACAGAAGGGAATGAAATAGTATTTTTTTTCGGTGTGGAATAGAAGCGTCATCCCTTTGAATATAACTGAGGTTTCAAATGTGTTGAATAGAGGAGTGGATAATTGTCAAAGAATTGGAAAAAGGCGTAGGACAACATGTAAACCTCAAACAGGATACATTTCCCCTACATGTGATTCACGTGAAATGTGAAGAAAGCTCCTCCTGGAAATTATACAATACCATACTATACTGTACTGTACTATACTGTACTATACTATACTATACCGTACTATACTATACTATACTATACTATACTATACTATACTATACTATACTATACTATACCATACTATACCATACTATACCATACTATACTATACTATACTACTCATATACTATACCATACTTATTTACTTTTAGTAGTTAATCTACCGGGATAAGGTAATATAAAATTAAGAGTATTATTGATGATTTAAACAATTTTTAAGTCAACAGATCATTAACTTACAGATAACAATAGTATTGTAAGATACAATTTTGGAGGAAAGTAAATGTTAAACTTAGAGCAAGGGAGCAAAGAAAATTACATTCTATCCAAACAGGTTGAAAACATTCCAATGACCAATTATATTAAATGTCTTTCAAGAAAATGCAATATAAATACTTTGGTTTTGATCAAGTAAAGATATAAACCAGAGATGGCGAGCCAATAGTCATAAGATTGCCATACTTGACGAAAGAAAAGACTCGCGTGACAATGTGGAGTCAAATTTTACCGAAGTTGATGTTGATTCTTGATGTTGACTCTAAATTCTTACGTCGCAATAGCGTCACAGTGATATGCTTAAGATTTTATTGAAGAGAATCTAGTATCAATGGAAGAACTTCACACTTATGAACTTTGGCTTAAATCGAAGGAAAGGGGTTGTGGTAACTTTGCACATGAAGGCTTGCACCTAGGAAAATTCTCAAGGAAAAGAGGACATGAAAAAAAGTTTATTCCTGGAAAGCGGGAGATTTCAGGTTCGACTACTGTTCCTGTCAGACTTTTTTCATGTCCGCTTTTCCTTGGGGGATGGGAAGATGCTAAAAATTATAACAAAAATTTCAATATAGAAATAGCATTGGAAACTAAAATGTAGCTTACGTAGCTTTCCTTGAGGTTTTTGGTTTACATTTTGTAGTGAATAATACATGATAAGGATGGAATCCTCAGAAGTTTTCGCGTGCCAATTTGGGGTCGCCTGCCGCAGTTCCACAGCACCTGATCTAGACATGAAACTACACATGATCGCTTACATAAGAGTAAGGGTCTATATTCAAGGATTACTTGTAAGAGGAGACGTTTTAGTCTCAATCTCACCCTGAATAAAGACCTATTCTATTCTAATCTGCCTCAACTACAACGTTATGCTAACAATGTTTTAACTTTTCATGAAACCTAAATTAAGAATATGGCAACGCGAAGGAGGTTAAACTTCCTTCTCCTAATCATGAGATGAACCACTTCCTTTTTTAATCCATCTACATCGTTTTTTTGGTGGATTTGTATGAATGGCGAATCAGCCTCTAATCTCCCGGAGCCAAATCCCTGACTTTTGATGGCACCACTGTAATTTTAAATGCGTTCCAGCTGATTAAAAACGTCTATGTCGCGGAGGGCGGATGATAAGGTCTCGACGAGTTTACTCAGGAAAAAATTGAAGCTTGCAGAATGAGCCTTTCATCTCCAGCATTCCTTATTCATAAACAATGATAATTCCCGAAGGAGATGACGGCAAATGAAGGATGAAAGGAAGGCGAGCGCTCTTCAGGAAAACTAAATATCAGAATGCGCGGTGATCTTTGAGTCGCTTTCATTGCTTTTGGTCGGAGAATGGAGGAGAGAGTGAAAGTGAAGAAGGATCGAAAGTGGGGAAAGCAAACACGACGGAAGGGCTTTTTCGCGAGTTATATAGCTGCTCAAACAGAAGATGATAACCCGGCGGATTGCCACGGGACCTTGAGTATCGCTTCACGATTCAACGCTGGGTTAGAAAAATTATTCGGGACTTAATGAAAGCTTGATATAGTCCCTTCGAAAGTAGTATCGCATAAGATGTTGAATATTCATTCCCAATTTTGCAATAGTTTAATCATTTCAGAGTTATAATTCAGTATATTTCTTTCTTTCTTCCCCACTCCCTTCCATCTGTTTCTTAAATACTAAGCAATAAAGATTATAGAAACAAATATTGGTGATCTAAGAGAATGTTTCCCGAATTAACACTGCCATCTATTAGTAACAGGAATAGTAATAAATGTCGGCCTTTGTCATACATGGAAACTCCAATGCTGACTAAAAACAACAGTAGCATAGGTACATCTTTATAAATACCCTTAAATCCGCCTTTAGGGGTGAAGCAGGGGTTGCAAACACCGAGCGTCTTCTTTAGCATATTGTCGTCGCCTATCGTTCGCGGATAGCATGAGTTCTTTTGACATTTGTCATCGAGTTTATTTCCCAAACTTTGTGATCATTGTCATATCGGCCGATATTACTAAAGCTGAGATTCTAAAAGTAGGGCAACAGAATGGCTAAACTTTCTTTTACCTATTCTTCGTCATATTAATGCGTATCATGCATGTTATTGAAAAAATCCAGGAATGTGAAAACGAAATTTAAAGCTTAAGGGGGTAAATCTTCGGAGAGAAGTTTTAAAAGAAAACTCACGTTTATTGAAATTACAAGCTCAATTTTTTAACGGTTAAACAGTATAATAAAAATACGCACAAAACAAAAACTAAAATGAACTAGGTGTCCAAATATGTTTCTGGTTGAAAGGGAAAATACGTAGAAAAATAACCATAAGAAATTGATCAGACTGAAAAATCTCTTTCTTTTAACGCGCATTTAAAACTACACTCTGCGACACATTTGGTGGAAGAAAGCACAAGGGCAAGGAAATCAGAAGAAAAACGAGTAGTAGTGATTTGAGAGGAAGTAAATGAAGAGTGAAGGGGAGAGAATAAGCAAATGAATGCATGGGTTAGGAGAAGGAAGGAGCCGCATACATAAATGAAACGAGAAGAGAAAGAGAGAAGAGTGATAATGAAAAAGGGATGTTTACAGAAGAGGAAGGAGAGTAGCATTCAGGTCGATGGAGACAATAAAAGATAGGAGTCAACTCATATGGAAAAAGAAAAGCTGTATTTAAGAAAAGGATGCCCAATGAAGGAAGAGAGGAAAATTCATAAGAGGAATTCACATTTATTTATTCTGTTTCAACTCCAATCATCGAATAAATCTCTTAACTCAAGTCAATGAATAAAACTCTTCATTTAAACGTTAGGCAAATAATCGTTATTTAAATAAAAGCGGCGTGGTCAGGGTGGCTTTGGGTATTAAAACCCCCCAAAATGGGTTTTATAATATTGAGGTTATGGGAGGTAAACTGTAAACGTTTAAATAATTACAGCTTACACGTCTCTAATAGTGTTTCGCAGGAAACATGTATGCATTCCATCTTTCTTACTTTTAGGACAGAAGTTTCCCTACCACCAGGAATGCAGGCAATTTTGCGTTTACTCCATTTCTCTGAACCCCACCTCCCGAGTCAAATACTGGAAGGGCCCCTGTAACACATTCTCTCAAATGAGCGTTGCAAATAAATGTAATCGATATGATTAGAAGTGGACGTGCGAAACAACTCAAATAAGTCTGATGTAGACTTAAATAAGTAAACATTTGGGACGATTATCTAACTGAAGTCATCAGAAAAAATTGTAACCGATAAAGTTTATTTATGATTCCCAAAATTCGATTTCTAAAGTTTAAATCCTCTAATATTGAAATAAATAAATAGATTCTTGTTTCTCATGGTGATAGACAATCGTGCATTGATACCCTGCTCAAAATATAAATTTTTAAAAGCGTTACAATAATGTATTTTATTGCTCTCTTACAAGTCAAAACTCCATAATTTAAAAGCCCCACCTCTCAGGAAACAATGAGCTATTTACCTTAATCTATTTCAATATTTTTCAACCCTATTTAAAGAATGTTCACACACATATTATGACCACTCATAGTATACAACATGGGGCTCCCGGATAGTTAAGAGGGTAGCACATTCGCCTTTAGTGTTAGCTCGGGATGGCTAGGTCTCCGGTTCGATTCTCAGTAGGGTGGAATACACGCAGAATGACCTCATCTGTCGAAGCACTTTTAACAATACTAGCACAGTATACAACGTGATATCTGTCAACACGTTTGTGTACCGAAGTCTTCGCTGCAAACTTTGAAGAGCGTCTCTCTCGAGATGCCTCTTCAAAAAGCCTCTAAAAATACCCAAATTTATCTCCTGAGGGGGAATTGTTTTCTCCGAGGCGACGAAACGCCATGAAACGCGAAGATCCGAGAATATTTTCGGGATTTTCTTATCCAGAAACAATAAAGCGAACGTTTTCAGCGCTAAAATAAATCTCTCGGACCCTCAGAAAACAGCCGTAACGCAGAACGCATATCATTCCGTCCCGAGGATCGCTTTATCATTATTCAACGGCCATTAAGGCGGGAATTTTGGGAGAGACGATGCGAAAATTTAAAAGGGAAGAGAGAAACGAAAGGGAATCGGAGAAGAAGAAGAGGAGAGAGAAAATGGCGTCTTCCCTCGTAAAACCAGAAGTCAACGTGGCTGCCCTTCGCGAGCCCATTTGAACGCTGCTCACGACTTGCCTGAGAGATACGTGAGTGAACTCCTTTTCGTCGGAAAGGGTTCCGAAAAGGGGAGGGTGGTCTCAGGGTACACGTGTTTCCAGGGATCTCCGTATCCCTCCGAGATCCTTCCTCCCCTCGCCGTTTACTTCTTTCATCTGGGAGAAGGGGTTTTACTGCCCCAAGGAAGGGGTTCCCACAAGGCGCCCTCGTCCCCTAACACCCTTCCAGCTCTCACTTCAGAGGGTCATTCCGCGGAAAACCTTTTCAGGTGGTCAGCGCCGCTGTATTATCCTATTTGTCCCCGTTTTCATCCAGAAAAATGGGTCGGATTCGGGCGTTAAAGCTCGATTGCCATTATCTCAAAAACCCCTCGCATTCTTATGTTTTCTCTTCGAGAGTTTTTCTCTCTTCCCGTTTTATTCGACCACTCTGCCGTTTTTTATTTGCGAGGAAAGGAAAGTGAGGGTTTTGGAGAAGATGGCGGCGTGAATTTTTCAAACCGGATGCTTCGTGATGTTTTGGCGGGTTCCGGTTATCGTAACCCTGGAGACGGTGGCGCTCTCCGACGGCGATCACCCGAAATAGTATATCTGAGGTGGGGATTTGTGGTACGTGCTTCGGTTATTCTTGATGGATTCCTTCACGTCATTCAACTCGATCGCAGTAAAGCCTTTAACGCAATCAACCGCTTTCTCAGAGCGATTCTCATGTCTCTGCAATCGAAGTCACCCGTTTGAATTCTTAGAGATGCAGGGGATATTAATATGACTCTTACGAGACTTTCACTCGTGAGGAAGAGCATCACGATCACGTGGTGGGTTACATTGCGGACGATAACCCTTAAACATCATACGTGACTTGCACTCTTGAATGAAGCAGCACGTTCTTGGCGGCAGAACATTAACCTAAGGAGTATCTCAAGTAGTATATCGTATATACGAAGTACAACATGCAATTCACTTCTCATGAGTAAGCAGATGCTAGCGCATGAAACGTATCTCTCTCTGATATCTATGGAGAAATGGTGAATATTTTGAAGCAACATGAACATTTTCAAATGGGAGTTTAATTTACTTTAAGGGATAAAAATATATTTGAATTTTATTTTCAATTCCAACAGCCATATTTGGAATAGATTTAAAACACTTTAAACAGATTCAAATACTTATTATAATTCACGCGTTCATATGTAGAGTAATTACTAGATATTCTTAAGATCTCCCACATAATCGATCTTAATGCCTCGACTGCTTTGGCTTCAGCAATATACTTCTACCGCTTTGATAGGAAACAAAACAGAAGTATGAGACTATATCCAGGTATAAGAAATTCATAACTTTCTCTATTTTATACTTCTATAATTTCCCTTCAGCCTATGAGGAGAACACTACTTAAACTATCTTCTGTGAGCATTTAGCAGAGGGGTTTTTTGTTCCTTAAATTTGTAATTCGACACTATCATTAAACAGGCCGTATTTAAAAAATGATCCCTACTTATTTTGCGCGTACATGTGCTATAAACAAGCGAGACGCAAAGGACGGTTATTAAAGTTTTCTTATCTAACTTCAATAACTTCTCTGATATGAGAGATAATTGCAGATAGTTAGAGTTTTGCGAGTATCTTAGCTCAAGTCCCATGGCCATCTCGCACATTTTTCAAACCATTTATCCGCCAAAAACTGGGGCTGCATGCAAATATTTATACGAATATTTAACATAATATTTACCTATTTCGTTCTTTATAACAATGAATATTATAATTTATTTAATTTCTGAAAATTTCTTTCGTTAATAACGAAGCATTTACAGAATAACCTTGTTAGTATTTTACATTCGTCGTGGGCACCCGAGTATCAAAGTGGTTCGCGTTGGTGGAAGCGGTTCAGGGTTCGATTCCCGATGTAAGTCCACATGTGCGAAATGATATTAATGGCTGTACGCATTAGTACTTTTACTCTCAAAACTTTTAGCAATACTGCTACTACTTTACATGCGTAAATACTTCAATGCGATGGAACATCAGTGCCTGAAAAATACCAAGAATTTCGTTAGAAAAATTTGATTCCTCGAAGAATATAGGTGGCTTTGTATTTACATACCATGATTCAAATATATGTAAGGAATAGAGTTCATTGTAACACATTGGATGCTTAATTCAAGTGCTGAGTAACGTACCATGTTTATGAATACATAACAAGCAATTGGAAATTTAGACGTATCAACGGCCATGAGGTCATTAGCTCGTACAACGGTGAATGGTACTTGAATAAGAAACTCAGGAATACGCATCTGTCGCGACAATGGTGTCCTTGACCTTGCTTTAATAATTTAACCTCCTGAACTACGCAGCCAAAGTGGAGAATATACGTCCACGCATAATTGCTTCCCTTCACTTATTTACCTCTAGTCCTAGGTGAGGTAGTCACACGACCTCGAGCTATTCATCTGTTTTCGAAGGCTTATCTTAGCTTTGATGACACAGCTGAATGGATGTTTAGGGAGTGGATAAGTGTTTAGAGAAGACTTAGGACGTGACTTGTCAAAAACAATCAAACATGCGAATCATTTCTCGGGAAATACGGCTTTAAAATCGCCGTTTGATAAAATTCCTACACTCAGCGAATCTGTTTGTTCCAGTTGTCAGTCTCACAAACAATGACGGATTTCATGGAAAGCTAATCTCAATTGTTCGCATACATTTGTTTAGGGAAATGGGCTTCCGGAGGATGGCAAGTAAATATAGACGAGAAAGAATTAACGGAAATATTATATACTGCGTATTCGTCACTAGAGAAGAATTTTGGATTATTTTAATTCCAGTAGAGTACTCATGAACTAAGGCGGAGATAAATTACTTTTTTGCGATAATTTTAGGAATAATGCTTGAATATTTGGTTAGAGATTATTATTTACATGGAAATACGGTGAAAAAATATTTTCGCAAAATTATTTCAACGAATAAATTAAACCTTTGCTCAAATACTTTTACTCTGACCGGATTCGGTTCGAATTATAATCCCCGCGCGAGGAATGTGCAATGACTTTCAGAACAGCGGTTGTGGTATTGAACTTGTCAGCAATTTTCCATTACTTGGAATGATCAACCAATGTACTAGATAATGTTGCAAAATGAATTCATATTTCTCACCTATAAAATAATTAAATTCACAAATACAACGGCTAATATTATTTTCATTCATAAAAATAAGTGTGAAGCCATACTACTAATTCTTGTCTTAAAATAATCATAATTATCTACTATACATGTTTATTAACTCATCAATACATATTTTCAATGAAAAATCAACCAGATCTTTATGGATTAGGGTACCCACATCCGTAATATATATGTGGACAAGCTCTTAAGGAAATCGAATCCGTCTAGAGAATAGTCGGTAGGAGCGAAGTCCATGAGTGGTTTTTACTTTGTGTTATTTAGGCCGTACCTAGAGCATATATTTAGTGTATGGGAAACTCCCAAAAAGTGTTGTATTTGGGAATTAGAAAAGAATAAGCGAAAATACAACGATACATTTCGTAAAAAGATTGTTACAACAAATCAGTTAGGGTTTCCCAGATTCTTCAGAATGGAGGATGCGAGTCTTCCAAAGATAGAACATTTAAACTAAGCCTTATTTTACACATACAATTCAGAGAAGCACCATCTTGGAAGATGTAGCCGATATTATTTGCCCTCCCTGTTAACGTAGGAATTAAAATATTGCGAGAAAAGTCAGAGAAATAGATGCTCAAAATAGCCTCGAGCTAGAACTCGAGAATAATTTTTTGCAAACTATGTGCGAAAGTGGTGGTTCGTGGTGGATGAACCACCTGCCACACTTCGAAAGAGGGATCGCAAGCATGTATAATGTAGACGTTGAATGTAAATAACTCTCTTTTGTTTAGGTCGACCTTGTATTTTTTACATCGAATCAAAGTATATTTTGGAATTAATATTATGATATGATAAAAATTAAACATCAAAATCTAAAGGAAGAAAATTTTAGAAACATACCGCTAAAGGTAGCTCATGAGTTAGCTCTCAACGGAAGGAATATACAGTTTAAGTATAAAAGTAATTAATTACATTTATTCAAATTTTTCGCCTTCCTTTTTAACATATAAATCATGAACTGAACTTTCTCGATCGATGTATTTCGTTTATTGTAGCTTCAAGCGTTAACTTTCAGACAGAAATTATCCGCTCCTATAGGAAGATGCATGGCAGACCGAAGAGACGAGAAGCTAAAAGCGAAGAAAGGGAATTTTTCCTTCGTCTATCAAAAGGTGGCAGATGAAGGCTTCGAGGAACAGAAAAGAGGAGCCGCATTGCATTATGTGGGCGTCCTCGCATGTAAATGGCGGCAGCGGAACTTTATTTCCTTTTTAAAGGATAGAATGCGACTAAGTAGGTGGATCTTGTGACCCAGTTTATTCTCCGATGCAAAAATAGGGATATTCTTTTCCTTTCTTTTATTTCCTCCTGCACCGCTTCATTTTCCACATCTTTCGCCTCCAACTCAGCGGACGGAAACTCGCATGAAACATAATTCTGAATATTCAAAAGAAGGAGATGAGGTAATTGTGAGAGGGCGATAAAAAACCCGCGCCAGCGAACGGAACGCGTTGCTCTTTTGTCCGAGTTGTGCGCCGTCTGGTGGCGCCTTTCCGCGCTCTTTTGCACCCTCGAGGGAGGTTATGGAAAGAGAGGGATTATTTTAATCCCGGGAGGCGATCTTTGGAGGTCACTTCCTTCCTCTCGATTTGGTCAGTTTGTATTTCTCCGGGGATCATTATAGCCTCGGTATTTCCATCCACGGAGCACAAAATCAATGTGGAGATTCTAGGTGAATTTTCCCGCAACTGAAAACTTTTTAGCGGAGATGCTTAGATGGGAGAATAACGAAGGAGAAATGTGATACCCGTAACTGGAATACGTCAAAACTTTTGGAAGAATCGAATTAGAATGTGAGAATCCGTTTTTTAACTACACCATTCACATCAGTCTTTGCTCACAAGCCTGAACAGTATTTGCAAAACATGTTTGTTGTTCATCGGTCTTTACATCCTTAAAATATGGCGATATTTTCCTCATTTTGCAATTGATATCAATGCTAGGATTTAAACTATCAGGTGCCCTAAGCGCAACCATCAGATTGAGGCCCCAACAAGAAATGACAGAGAAAAAAATTCGATTGCTTTCATAAAATACACACATGTACATGCTATAGAAATCTCAGTTGCTTCAACACGGCAAGAATAAACAAAATATTGGAATTTAAGCAGTATTTCTATAAATTGCTATGAATGATGAACTAGATGGACTTTAAATTATACAGTTACATAAATTATACATTCTGTAATATTTTCATGTAAACTTACTCAACGAGCATGAAGGGAAGAACAACAGCAATTTGTGGTACGTTGTTAAGAATGCATTAGCGCCGTCTTTTTGAGACCACCCATATCGACGAGTACCTGAGCTCATAGAATACTTGTAGCATACATCCTTGTATTATTTTCTTACGAATAAATTTCAGTTATTATCACTCGGTTTTCAACATTCTTACTACTGAAAAACATCTGATATGCGAAGTTCCATACAAATTTATTTCGGTAAGAATTTTAACTTCAGTATTTTCTATAGATATCAATTTCGTGTATGAAAGATCTAAACGTTGCGTAAACCGGAAAATAGCCAATTTAAGGTACGGTGTAATAAATAATAAGTTATAACCTATCGGCTCTTATACGGCCGATAAATCTTTATGGAGCGCTCTAAAGCGCCTTCGACCTTTGAGGGTACATATAGATCACGAACTCTTGGGAAACCCTTAAAGCGGAAAAGCTACACGCTATCCCGGATACCCATTAACCACCTTTTTTCCTCGCAATCAATAGTCCAAATTTAGGAAAATTATATAAAAAAGGAAGGATCTCGGCCCCAGTACCTCCCGTGCATCTAAAATTATCGTTCGTTCAGAAGATACCTCATTCTAGGAATGCAGCACTTCTAAGGGGGGGGGGGGGGCAGAGAGTGAGGAGCGGCGTTTAAGAGCTTCCGTTCAGTCGTTATACGAAGATAGAAGGAGAAGAGGAGAAGTTATCTGTTCACCGGCAGACGTACGCCCTCCAGAGAACTTCAACTCCTGCAGCCATTCATTCGTGCCCATCCAAGGAAAAGATTCGAGGGTCTATGTGTGTTTGGCCCGATAAACTCTCATATTGGAGAAATTCGTCATGGGAAGTTCCATAATAGGCAAAACTTTATCGGTTCACTTATTTGGATGAAAGGACTGCATCCGGCCAAAAAATCACGGGTGAGGCGGAACAACAGTGCTTCTTGCGAACAACGTATGAGAGAAATCTTGCTCCATGCTCCAGTAATAGCTGTAAGACTTTTCTTTACGAAAGAAAACAAGTATCTCATCGTAGCAGGAAAGATTCATTTATATCAATGGTCACCAACCTTTTCTTAATCCACCGCTCACCCTTCTGTTCATGTATAACTGATTTCTTACAAATGCCTCAATTAGATGAATGGTCGCCGAGCGTCATTTTTACCTACCTCCAACCCTTTTTTCCTCTAGTAATAGTCTGTTTTAGAAGTACTTCAACTGGCTAGATCACTTCGCCCATATGAGCCCACACCGAGAATCGAACCCTTGACCGCTTTCATCAAAGACGAACGTGCTACCCGCATGGCTGCTGGAGAGCCCATTTTTAAGGTTAAATGTAAGAGGGAATCAGAAATCTCAATCTCGCCCTTCAAGAAAGACGTTTCATCATCATCATTTTTTGCTCTCGTCAGCAGTACACATCCATACGTACCGCCTACCGATATTTTGATGGCTTAATTTAGCAATTACGAAATTACGCAAAACGTATTCATAATAAGAATGATAATGATGTTTACTAGCACAATACATTTCCATAATAAAGACAAACAACTCTCGAAATTTGTGTCTTCGTTAATTATAACACAAATTACTCTTAAAACTCTCAGAATTATTATCTTTTATAGAATAAAATTGCTGAAGTACGAAATAAATAACTACAATTTGATAATTTCTTTCACATTGTTATACTAAGATCCTTATCCCTTGAAAAATTATAAATAGTAACCGTAATCTTTTTATCAAATCATTTCTTTTGCAGCGAACATTTTTCGTCGCCGTCCTTTCGAAGTGAATTGGAATTACTGTATTTATGAATTTTCACTTTTTGGCTTCGACTGTCGATCTTATAATCTACGAAATATTCACCGCCCACCTGAAAACTTAGAACGTTCACTAGTGGGCGGTTAAGAACAGGTTGGCGACCTCAACTCGCGGCAATTTTATGGATAACCTTATATGGAAGAAAATGTAATCATCACATTGAAAATTAAATATAAATATTGTGAACAGTATGAAATTGAAATAACGGAGAATCACACGATTATGTTGATCTCAATTACTAGATGAGATTCTAGATTCTAGATACTAGATTCGAATTCTTTCATAACATATACAAATATACATCCTCTGAGACCCCCACTTAGAATTATGAGTAAAAATTGGAATTCTTTCATAAAATACACAAATATACATCGGATAGAAATCTCATTCGCTAAAATACTGCGAAAATAAACAAGTTATGAATTACAATTCATAGTATTCCTCTAAATTAAAATAAATTACAGTTTTTCATTTTATATTGACATATATAATTTAATGTATTCTATAAACTTATCATTTAGACTAACTCAACGAGTATAACATTCTTTCTTGAAGTGAAATACCAGAGCAATTTGTAATTGAGAAAGTATTAGCGCGCTCTTCTTGAGGCCCCTATGAAGATGAGGCCCCTATGAAGATGAGGCCCTCATCAAATAGCGCCTAATTATAAATCCATCAGCAATCGATAGCTCCATCAAATGGCGTGGACTGCATTAACTTGTTCTTAAACTATAGATAGCGGTACGCTCGAGTATGTGCAGAGCACACGTATATTCTTCTTGGCATAAGCAGAAAAGGGCGGGGAAATTCTCTAAGAGAAGTCCCCTTTCATATGGATTGATACGGTTAGATCACCTCTGCAAGTGCAACGCGAGCGATCAAGTTCACACGAATGCACCTCCTCCGAGAAGATGACAGAGTTGGACTTATTTTTGCGGAGCATATGTGAGCGGATTATTGGTAGAGTCCAGTAACCTTCGGTGGAAGATTCACTTCCTGCTTGGGACGCCCACCGGCCCTCACCCACGTTCAAATGAGAACCCGGACACTGATCCCGACGCGAGCCAACAAACCCTCCGAAGCACGCAACCTTCGAGGCGACACACATGATTCCGAATACGACGAATGCTTGCCATCGGAGTGCTTCCAACTTTATGTCCACGGATTCTCAGTGCCAACGGACGAGCTTCCTCCAGCTTTATGTCGTAGACATCACGCACAGGCGAAGGAGTAGGGACTGCTGTATCGGAGGGATTTTTTTGATTGGTCATTTCCTCAATCTCTGTATAGGAGAACTGAATATATAGGGAAAGCATCGAGGAAAATAATTTACAAAAGAAGCAACTTTCGCAGAAGATATAGCTAACTTTTTGTTAACAAAAATTTGACAAAATTTAGAGTAATGAGTTGATTCTCACGCCCTTCTCTTTCCGTTCATAACTGTGTTAGTATCCTAGAATATTACACAAAATCCCAGAAGATCATAGAAAACTAAAGTAAGAATAGGTGGTCCTAAACCAGGTAAACGGCGTTTCCAAAGCACCGTTGCTTCCTTTACAGTCTAAATTAATTTATTTTTTCAAAGATACGTAGAGCGAAACGAAGCTGAAAAGGCCGGGACACGAATCCGAATCCTCTCATTACCGGTCGGTTGCTCTAACCATTAAGCTACCTTTCCGGAACATTCGGACGTGCCGTTCGGGAGACTTGATGCTCTGACTTCGGAAGATTGATTTTCTGACTGACATAAGACTGAATGTTCTGCCAATATTGTTTTATGGGTAAAGCAACCAACCAGCAACCGGGATCTCTGGGTTCTAGTCTGACATTTTCATGAAAAGTCCATTCTTCCATAGGAATTATTCCTAAGTGCACATCTTTACGCGTAAAGTCATATTTACCTTCGCTTATTTTTATTTGAATAGAATTTAATAAAATTCGTTTTGAAAATTGGAGATAGTAATTCCCTAATAATGTCGTACAACATGATGTTTTCATAAGTATAATCATCACAATTTTATCGTTTCCTAACTTCATATCGATCATACGACAAATGACCTTTAACCGTCAACTTATTTACGCCTTACTCGTAATTTCATAAAAATAGCGATTCCTCGTGGAATTCATGAGCTATTCTCACTCCCGTCACCTTCTAGCTCGATTCCCGCTGACTTGTTAGTCCAGGAAAATTCTTCTTTATCATATGAGCTCCTTTTCGTTCCCAAAACAAACGAAATGGGAATCTTAGCGAAGGAGCGCTACGACGAAAAAATCCGGAGCTTTCACGTGCTCCGAAAGGGAGAGCGGATGGCCGATTGCTTGCTCTTGCAAAACAGAGACTCGCTGGTGAAAAAAAGTACTTTCTCACAATGCGGCGAGAACAGATAAGTATTTCACAGAGCGTTGCATCGAATTATGTCACGGGATGTTAGGCAAAAGTTTTTCGGAGCGGATATTTTCTCCACCGAGACGACTCTTTCCGCGAGGACGGATTTAATTGGTGGATTTAACTAATCGCGTCCATCGGCAGATCCGCCATCTCAGCCATTCTTACGAAAAGCGTTTTTCACTTTTTTCGATTCGATAAGAATCGGTGGGCGGAAAAGAGGTGGATTACGGCGATGAAAACAGAGAAGCGGAAATCCAGAGGAGATATTGATAATACGATTTGATTCTTTCGTATGGAGCTTAATCCGATGGTACTAATATCTCATTACCACAAATTAAAACGAGGAAAAAAAAAGAATTTTGGAATGTAAAGGCATCGATTTTGAAATGTTGCATGATATTCGCTTTTCGAAGAATTCTCTCAAACAATTGATGAATTTGTGTGATGAAATAGGCATAAACTTGAGTAATAAAATTTAAAAAATGGCAGATTGAATTGTATTTTACCTGTATAAATGGCCAACAGCTCAGTCCTTGTTACTAGTATCGTCAATTGTAAGTCATTGCACACCAGCAACTTGCCGTTAGCTCTTCCACTGCAGCTAGCTATTATAATAGAAAAGAATTGGTTTCGCATTACATTTAGTTTTAGAAAAATATTAAACTGGCATCTAAAGAAAAACTAAAATTTCCTCTTTCGTTAAATTAAAAAAAACATGACTAAGTCCGTAGAAAAGTGGACAAAAATATTATTTTCCACAAAATTATTTTCTGCGGACAAAATTTATTCTCGACAAAAATACAAAATTTATTTTATTTCTCAACGAAAAATTATTTTCTGTCCGTTGTTTCTCTTTAACCAAACAGAAAATTTTTATTTTTCTTAAGAAGCTCGATGAAAATGTTTATTAAGTAATTCTAATGCAAAACCAGTTCATTTATATTATGATAACAATAATTCCACCAGATATTGCCACAACTAATTAGTAAAAAATTCTTGTTTCAGTTTTCAGTAGTATTTCTCGGTTCCTAAGGAAAATATAGATTTCATCTCCATGAGAAAATAGTTGACGTAAGAGAAACTGTTGAATCATTCATAGAAAGGGGAATTTTCAGACAAATCGGAAGCTAATATAACTTTTGATATGGAAAAATCGCTACAAATATGAAAATGATTAGTTCTATTAATCTTTGTAGATTTTTTCTATATAGATTTGGTTATAATTCCCTATTACTTTCCCATGGTGCCGCTTCTATCATCTATCATACCTATAAATACGCCTTTTGTCCGAACTTTCGATATCTCATCGTAAGGCAAGCAGTTGCTCTCGCTGTTTATCCGTAGCCGTAGATTTGTCAGATGGAAATTTGAACTTAGAAACTCGCAAACTGGATATAATTGGTGTTTTGAAGGTGAAGGCGAAAACGGGAGGCTGCTTGTTTTAGGAATGCATAACTCAGACTATGCTGTGACTCAGCCCGCGCCTTCCATACTAACCACTACAAGGAAGACACCGTCCGCATGGTAAAGAGGGGCGGATTGGGAGCAGGGCAGCCAACTTTTGGAAACCACATTCAGGAGGGTTTTTACACCGGCATATGGGAAAACTCATAAGACATAAGGAGATAAAAATGTGTTGCCTAAACCACATGTGCTCGGAAACTAAAAAAATTAACTATGCATATAAAAAGAAAAAATGCATTTCAGCACTTTCGAATGTAAGTATGGCTATTTCCCAATAATGCAGATAGGAAAATGTTTCTATACCGGAGGAAATCTTTGTTTACGGCTCAAAATACCTTTTATTTTTGTCTCTTTTTGGACAGATAATTCTGGTGAAAGGAAAACAATTCCTTAAATGATTTGTAACAAAGTAAGACTGAAATTCAATGAAACAGGCGATATTTTGTCGAAGTCCGTCGTATTAAATTCGTGAAAAAAGTAAAATATATGTAATTCTACTAATTCTAAGAAAGACATACTAAGTAAAATTAAATAAGAAGAGTTATGATTGACAAGGAAGAGACAAGAAGGCTGACAGGACGCATGTTCAGGCATTGAAAACAGTTTAATTAAATTTCGTGAACGAAAAGTGGACGTTTAAAAGTAGGCAGGGTAGCCAGATTAAATTATTCGCTCTGGATAACATATTGAAGACCTCATCATCTCAAAATGTGTATGAATTCGTTTAAGAGTTCTACCAAAAGTTCTGACTTTCCCTTGGGATTCCATTGCTTCCTAAATTGTGACCTTCCGTTTCGGTGAAGATCGCCGCTGCCCTCCGTAATTTAGCGCACCACAAAATCCGACGCCCTGGGTGGACATCCGTCACCCCTCTACTCTCAATACCCCTCTCTTCCAATCATAATACGCCCTTAACTCATAAAGATGGGCACATGCGCTCACAAAAACACGCATAGTTTTTGGATCACCATTGAGTGGGATGGAGAACTTCCTTCCTATTTTGAGATGAGATCCCGACAATTGATCTACTTCCTTTGAAAAGTAGTAGAAAAATGAAATTGCATTTTCAATTAACTGTACTGGAGAATATAAATGCTGTATATATTGTCCTTGCCACATTGATATCTCCCGTGACGAAGTTTTGTTATTTATCGGTGCATCATAAACATAAATTTTATGGAAAAGCAATGTGTTTTACCAATTATTATTTACGATAAAATAAAAAAAATAATATAAAATATTCTGCCATATGGTACCACTCCAGGTTTGAAGCGAACATTATTTCTTACTAATTTTTACAAAAAAATTGAAGGGTAGAAACGAAACAAAAAATACTAAAATTTCAAATGCATTTCTTAAGTCACGCGTATCCGATACAGAAAATGACGGTGCATTCGATGATGTCCATTGATACGTGTTACGTACGACTGATTCACATAAGATTATTACTACACCTAACCTTCAATACTTACGGTGGATAGGTTCCGCAAATCGAAATCTTACAAATCGTGCTGATGTAGACTTAAATTTGTCCGTAATCTAGAGGAAAGTTTGCCAGAAAAACCCAGAAAAGTTTGCCAGATGATAAATTAACTATAATCATTCGTAAGTATTAAAAAATCATCCCAAAAATCCTTCAAGGAAAACATTTACACCACGTGTACATTTCCTTCTTCATGAGAGCATCATCATCTTTTCATAATTATTCGTAAACAATACGTCATCAAATAGTAGAAAAGACAATAAACAATAAGATCGAAGGAAACTACGATCAGTTTACCCTGTGCCTCCGTCATCTCGTATTAGATCATGCGTTCTTTTGTTTCCATTCCGAATTTCGTCTTGACTGCCGCTGCCGTTTTCTTCGATATGAGGAATGTTTACATTTCTTTTCCGTCTGGCGTTACAAACTGATAAAAGAGATGTTAGCCAGACTCGAACAACAAACAATAACTCATGCATGTTTTATTTTGTATTACGTATGTGTTTAATTTTACCGTACGAATTGAAATATAAACGTAATTCCTTGGCCGTACCTATACCGAAACCGCACAATTAAAATACCGTAAAATTCAAAAATTAGGTGTATTCAAACCTTCATAGCACATATTTTCTTAATTTAAAACTTTATTTACCCTCGTTAAACCGAGGTATATAAACATAATTGTATTCCCCATCCTCTCCAAAGCTCACACTTCACCCCATCTATAACACAGACTCACGTCTGATGGGTCCAGAAAGCAATGGACAGCAGAGAAGATGCCAGGGGAGTGTTGAAGTACTCTCAAGAGCTGGCAATCCCGGAAGATAAAGCGGAGGAGAGGAATAGAAAGAATAAAGTGGAATTCGCCCTTCAGAGCGAGAGATAGACTCAAGTATTTCCTCCTCCACGGTCCAAACATCCGCGCGCCTACTTATCTCCCTTCAACTCCACCTTCCTTAACATTTCCGGCCACGCCATCTTCATATTTCCCCTCAATTTTACGTCGCACCGCCCTGTGGCGCCATATGTTATCATCGCAGCCGAGAAACAGTTCTCCCGATGGGGGTGATGAAGTGGGGAGCTTTTATATTTATGAAGCGAGCGATGAGAAAGGGCTTCCTGGAGACGAAGGGAAAAGTAAAAAAATATTACGGCGAGTCTTTTGGAAGGCTGGATCGTTTTTTACATCCAAAGGTGGGATGAAGTTAGTGGAAAGAGCCAAAGGTTGAATTTCAACCCTAGAAGGTGGTGATGATTATGCGCCGTATCTTCAGAGTCTTGTTGGTTTTACCGTGTACTTAATGGGAAATTCGTTCAAATTTATGGAGAAGATGTTCCGTTTACAATGTGACTCGTTATAACACTGATCGGTAATTAATAGGACGTTTTCCGCAGAAAATAATTAAAACTCTCCGCATCAGAGGCGAAAGAAGTTGTATTAAGAATAATTTCCCTTAATACTTTCACTAAATATATGTAAAATTTTCCCTATAGATTTTCTAATATACTTATATTGATGAATACGGTACTTATCATTAGTACTTGTCTTTCGTGAAAGCTATTGATATACGAGTCTGCATTTATGTTAATGTCAACAGACGAAAGAGTTTTAGGTAGAAACATTGTGCTACACTCAAGTGGATTATTTCCACTAACAGCATTCTGGCACAACTAGGAAAGCATGGACGAACTACCTCACGCTACCCAGTACTCCTCATTTCCACTCGAGGACCGTATTCATTTATATATTATATTAAGGCGTTCTTTATTATTTACTCAGAAAATTATAATAATTGTGTACAATTTATTTGAAATATACCTGAATATCGTTAATAATAACAGAAAATTATCATGACATAAATACTTCAATCCAGTTTTTGTTTGATTTCGTCATAAAATCCAAAGTAAATCCTCGAGAAGTCATGAATGCGTAATGTTTACAATGTTCATTTGAAGAAATAATTATAACAATCTTACCACCATAAATTCTATCATATTCGGCCAAACTTCGTGGAAGGACATTCTGAAGTTGTAAAATAAAGAACACGGTGTTCTTAATTTTATAACCATTACATAGATTTTACCAATGTCGTCAGATCGTTTCAAGATTTATAACTCGAGTTCTTTCTTTTACAGGTAACTACACTGAAAATCCTCATATTCCCCTGTACGATGTGAAACTGTCACCCATCCAGCAGAGAGAACGACCCAAGGTTTGTGAAATTGCCTTACAGAATCATATTCCAAAAAGTCGAATAAGTTTAATTTTTCGGAAAGGAGTGATTGATACATTTCAGTACATCTCGTCACAGGGCGAAATATTTTTTTTCATTGGTGTAATGAAATTAAAATTACTAATGAATTACTATTATGAATTAGGGAATTAGGCAATATATTTGTTATTCTGTGTTTTGGAAATATGATACGCTTACCGCAATTCATCCACCCGTATTCTAACATTACGTTATCTCTGTAACTTGATGTGAATTGAGGAATTCCAAATAATTATTACTAGCAATGGAGAGGTATATTTTAACGGCGTGTACAATTCTAAAAACAAGTAACATCACCGCACGAGATTTGTCTCCCCTTGGAGTATTGAATAAATACGATGAATTTTATCATCCATTAAAAACAAATATAAGGAATGAATCTTAAAAAAATATTTTTCGTGCCATGCCTTGATTTTACACGAATAAAACTTTCCTTCTTGTATAACTATCGATAGAAGACAGGCGGTAGGCATCAGAACTGCTTAAGGTATCGAATTCCTGCTTAACTTCCTCGTAATTTCCAGTAAATAAGCCTCATTATTGAATACCTAATTGCAATGCTTCTAACGTTTTCCCAAATCTCAAGGTAAATATTTTAAGTCTCCACTGAAGAAATACTGATGACGCCATTTGTCAGTTTTCGTCGGTATGTTGATAAAATTCACTGTAAATCAATTTACCTTATTGTAATTTCACAATCATCATAGCCATGCAATGGATTACGTATAAGCCATGACATATTAGCGACGTTCTTTCGGTAGTATATCCTTTAAAGACAGATGACAGTATCTTAGAGATATATATATCTTAGAGATCTACTTACAATACTAAAATTAGCTTACAATCTGAACATAAAGTTACAGTCGATAAATTAAATATTTTTTTCAAAAATAGATAGATTATAGTTACTTCAACATTCCCTCAATATAAAATCAAAGAAGGCAATACAAATCATCGGAAAAATAAGCTAGGGCAATATTATCTAGTAAAAAACATTCTAGTGAGGTAGATCGGATATATTCGACACCATAGCTACTCGTGTGCATAAAAACGTGTATTTACCGTACTAAATCAAACAAATATACGACTGAAAATTCCAAAAAATCAATCAAATTAAATATGGATTTCAAGACGAGTCCGATCGGATGTAATTATTAAAATTCTCGGAACAATTCATGCCAACTCAAATTCTTAGTTCTCCTGTTAGACTAGTCCCGTGGCTATCACACTGTAAAGGGATTTATCATTTCGTAACACTGAGGTAACTATTTCAGAGAAAGATGAAATATAGCGTAGCAATGTTATGGGTCGATATTCCAAGTTTCGATCACGTGATACAAATCTGCCGCCTTCATGACAACAACATCCCTTCTGTCGCACCAACGCAACAACTCAACTTCCAAGATTTCTCCTCCCGTTATAAAATACGCTGTTGTGGTGCAGCTCCTGCTTCGGATAGGAATGGCTTCCCTCCAAAGAATCTGCCCCTCTCTTGTCGGAAGTTAGAACTAACATTCCGCATTACCCTAACCGCCCAACTTAAGAGCAATAGTTTTCCGCTGTAACAGCACAGCAACTGGGGAACAAGCATTTGGAATGGAAATGCTCGCCTTAGGTGTTTAAGATAAAGAGATCGCGGATGCTTTATGAGAGGAATTGCGCGCTATTTCTGTACCCAAATGTCCTTTCGCTGCAAGTACAATGTAACCAATCTCTAATTCACGGATAAAGCATAATATCACGAAGATAATGGGAGTAATTCATAAAGCATGACACCTAACATTAACAAACATAATTTATTTATCCTAAATAGAACTCGGCAATATCAAGGAAAGAAATTATATAGGCAAATGTGTTCTTATCAAGCGGAGTGACCCGCTTGTTCAAGAAGCACAAAGTTATTTTTAAGGAAATCTCCTGTCACGCTAAATTTAATATCCAAAATTTAGGATTTTTTCCTATTCTCTGATTTAATTCCGGAGAATCCAAAGTCAGTGGCAATAATTTAATAATTTATTGTTTTATAAATACAATGAAATACTAGTGTATTGAAATTGCTGATAGGGAAAATGAAGGGCTCTTTCCCTAGGATAAACAATTAAAAAATGTCGATATCTGGGACTAGAACGCAGGTCTCCCACTTTCTAGACAGGTGTTTTAACCACTTGACTACTATTTCGTGTCAAATTGCCAGAACTATTATAGAATCGATGATTATTTTGTAAAATTTTGTGGATATAAACAACCTGTTCCCTTGACAACCTTGAAGATTCTGAAAAACCCTAGGGAAAATCCAAGGGAAATCCAAGGGAAGGGAAACCTTACGACAGTGTACCAGTGTCTCTCCGTCGGACTGTTTTTGCTCATTGGCAACAATATATTGCACTGTCACAATCAAGGAGATGGTCAAGATATTTCTCAGAGCAAGCAAAAGAAAGGGGAAGATTTTGGGAGACCGACGGAATTTCGGTAAAACCGAGGCGTAGACAAAAATTTTTCATTTTACATTTGATCAGTTACATTCAAGATAATTTGATTGATTTATCTTCTAAGGGTTCCGGTTAAATTTTTGACTTTAATTCTAAGACGATTGATTTTTATAAACTTGTATAGTACCTACATAAGTTTGAGTTGTGTATTTAATTTACACTTCATAATATATTTAAAATTAGTTCTGTCATTCTTGAAGGAGGATTTTGCTATTTAATTTTCTTTCATTACGATAGATATTGGTTATAAGCTTTATTCTTATTCTACAGTGTAAATTGATTCAGATTTTCAATTACGATACTTGGATCTCATTATCTGAGGAAAGCAAGTCAACCCTCACTCCTTATCTCACCTAGTAAGCCTCATTTCCATCTCTTGGCTCTTCGTAGCAATGGTATGAGGTCTCAACCGGTCTTCGGGAAGAACGCTTTACACAATCTTATCATCGAGGGAGATAAATGAAGTCACAAAGTATTTCTATCTAAGTTTTACTCTGTAAATAAATTCTAATTTTGTACAAATTTTTCAATCTATGTTATTTATGACCTTTATGATATTTAAGTAGATACAGTTTGTCAAATTCAGTAACAGTATCAGTGAATCAAATTCAATAATACAATTAGTATAACTTTTTCTCACTTTTCGTGGTATTAATTCTGAACTTGTGACGGGAATTAACTAAGTCACATATCCATATACATTTTTCTTTAATGGAATACAACTATTATTCTGATCAAACAATAATAAAATGTATTATAATTATTGAATCATCTTATCACGGAATAAATTGCGCTTTAAAAATAACAGGCATATAAATATTCCGCTATTCCTATTATATATGTCACACAGTAAATATTTGAGATATGTTTACGATGCATGGAAATATAAATATAAATATGACACGAAAATAATAATATGATTTGGAAACAAAAATTCCGAAGCCCCGCCATCAGATTCTTCGCTATTAGGTTCAAATATTACGTCGAGATTATGATTCTGCTCTGTTTCCTCCGGCAAACGATAATGGCCGAAGTTAAAAAAAAATAATAATACGAGTCAACATGGTGTAAACCTACGGCTATTCGGTTCATAAATTCTCAGCGAAATTACGTTCAACTCTTATGAATTTCCTCACGTTAATACATTAGTTTCGCAATTAAATATCACAATACTAGGGCGCGCGGGAGCAAAACGGCGGGCCCGAAAAGTGGAGCGCTTAGACTATAAAATAGAACTGCGAACGAACGTCAATTAAAGTTCGACGCGAAACGCTCGATTGATTATTTTCGGGGGCAAATGAAATTTCCCAAACCTATTTCGCGATACCGACTCCGGAATTTGCATTTTTTATAGTTATTGCCCCATAAAACGCGTGTAAATCAAGAGCCCGGACAAGTGCAAAAAATGGAACCGGGGTTCGGAAGTGCATTTTATTAACTGCAGTGCTAAAGTGAAAATATGCGGGGCCGTAAAACGAAAGGGTATTGATTAAAAATCCAGACTACCGCGCATTTTAAATCGCCATATATTCATTAATATTGCTTAGCGGCGACTTCATTGAGCAAAAAGGGCGGCGGGTTTAATGGCGTACTTAGCCGTGCGGCGGGAGATTTATTGGCACACCGATCGCATCCCGATGCAGCTCTCAAACGAGCGCGCAGGATTTAAATAAATATATATTTATAACCGGGGGTTTTACCGATGTGTCAGAGGGAGGCGAAACTGTCTCTTCCCCTGGATCGTCAAAAGCGAGGGGATGTGTTCATCGGAAAGCCCTTTTTAATACGGAAAATATGGATCCAAAGCGGGTCGGTTTCGATAGAAAGCACCACCGTTGGTTGAAAGGCAATGGAATCCCAAATCCATGTAATTTTTAGTGATCCAAGCATCGGATACTTGGGTATTAGTTGTGAATAAATATCTGTGGGATACATTATTTAATCATGTTCTCTTTTCTGTCAGCCTCTCGTTAGACCTTGTATTAAAGTGTTTCTGTTTTCGCCGAAAAGGATCCTTTCACAATATTTGCAGAATCCACGGGTTGACTGCTGCAAAAAATAGACTTTATTTGTACACATTGATTTGCATATGGGCAAAGAATAAGGAAAAAGAACACTTTTACATTTGCCTCAGTTTACCACCTTTGTGATAAAGGTATAATTGTTTTTTTTTCCTTATCCTTTATAATGGAGACCAACCACAAAGTTGAGGCAGAATTATTAGATTCTGCATATGTGATTATTACTATTATTAGAACTCTAGAAAAGTAACTTTTTCGAAATTTGCAAACATTAAAAGATAAGAAAATAATGATTCAAAATCGAAACTAAACTCATTCCAGATAAGAATTTGTGCTGGAGGTTGAATATACGCAGACTTTAGGTCAAGCGAGTGGAACTTTAAAAATGCTACTATTCTTTTACCGAAGTTAATATATGCAAACAGTATTTTTTTGACAGTCGCCTTTGATATATTAACTAAAAATAAATTGGACGTTAGTTATCCAGGCTAACTTGGTGAATGAATTATTTTTCCTTCGTTCAATCAATATGAAATTATTTAAAGGTAATCATTACGCCCCTCAAGCACGGGTCTATGCTTTATATGCGGCTGTATGTATTTTATGTGGCAGAATAGTAAATATATACTTCCTTTGTATGAAAATAGGTTCCACACCTGGATAATCCCTTCCCTCCCTGGATTCTGTTAGAAGTAGCTTCATAACGTTGATTACATGGATGCAAAGCTCAGGATCTCAAGTAAAAATTGTATTAAGTGTTATGTGATACATTCCTACACATAGTAGCTTTATTATAATTATTTATTATTTTTTCCTGTTTAATAGTAAAAAGTTGCAATTTGATCGGTGAACCAGGTGGAACGGGTCAAGGGGAAGAAAGAAAAATAATACAGAGATCTGTCCGGCATTCGCCCAGAGACGGGAGGAAAACCCTTCCAAAAACTTCCAGTGGACAGTACAGATATTAACAACAATTTCATAATTATAGAGTTAACACAATCAATTCGTCTTAAACAAGACAACCAAACGCAGTATAAATTCATCGTCAGTTCGAACCATTAAGTTGTTTTGTTTTTTTTTCTGCCGAAAACAATTCCCGACTTTAGTCTCTAAAGCAAACCGCTCAGAATGTGACCGAACCTTCAGGGTTCATAGTGTACATAAGTTACGTCGACCTCTTTTCATCCCTAATTTGAAACGTGAAACTCAGATTTCTACAAGTTTTGGTACACCTTTCTAATCTGTATTTAGTCCTGAGATCATAATCCAAATCGTCTTTTGTACAGCCTCTATAAGTAACGATAACTCAGAATATAAACCCTACATCGTAGATATAAAAAAGGCTAAATATTCGTCTCTCGTCGTTTACTGATATTCCCCAGTACTTCACCACCTCCAAGTTTCAACCAATAAAATCATGTACGGAAGGCGAAAATATTTCCCTTTTTGTCATTCGTTCGAGTGTCATATCAACAGTTGGCAATACATATCGATTCAGTTTTTCCACGAGAGCGGTAAACGAGGGCGGATATCACGTGAGGCGGCAATAAAAGAAACGGACGAGCCGTTAAGTTTTACGAGGCTAACATGAACGACCTGACTCTCATTTCCCAAAGTAAAACCCTCTCTCGAACATCTATGACTACGCGACGTGGAATGGCTTTGATGCCTCGTCCGGCACTCAGTAATCATTCGTGATCGTATGGGGGAAATAAAGATCCAATGACGTCTTCCGGTGCTTCAATTCGCTCTTCGGGACTCCACCAATTTTATTAGGAATTTGAGTAAACACTATACTACAAAGTGTCGCCAAGTGGAAGAATTGCCCCATTTTGTTTCTAGGCGACGAACGGTTGGCACTTTGTTATGCTTGGATACAAGAGCTCCGTTTGAAGATTCTCCTACTTAACTAGAGAGTAAAGATACTCCAGGATGGCGTAAAACGATGCAATATTTTTGCCGTGCACATTTGGAGCCATATCTTTCCAACTATAAACATCTATGAAACACTTGAGCACTTAAAGACAAATTTAGAATATTAAAGTATAAAATACTTCCGTAAAAAGTTGTCATAAAGACATCTTTTAACGTTTATAAAGTCTACATGACTCCTTTGTTTACCCTTCTCTGCCACTCTTTTTTATCAATAAACAGATTTACATACTATCCACGCCATTTCATGATGTACACCCGGATGAGCCACACGCCGGAAGGCGGCTTGCAGGGTACTTATGTAGATGTAAATGTAATAGCCGCAGCCCTCTAGAACATTATTGTTACTAGCGCTAGATTGAGGCAAAAGAAGGTTGTAATTAGCATGGTACGTTTGCAATACTAGAGAATGAGACGTGATGTACCGAGAGAACCATTTTTCTATGTCCCAATAGGAAATTATTTGGCTAATTTACAGAATCTAGTAAATAAGAACAGATATCATAAAGGCAAGTATTTTATAAGTATAAGTAAAATAGCGTAACTATCTCATGTCAATTCATTTAATAATTTATATGGAATAGATGTAGCATCTATCATTAAATATTGTTTCTCAGAAGGAAAAATTATTCAGATAGCGTAGCAAATTAATCTGCTGTGAAGTCACAGAGCAAACCTACATTTATAGAGAAATACCATGGAGCCAACCCACACATCTTTATCGATAATCCGTTAACTGTCTGTAACCGTTTCTAACAAACACATTAACCTGCCTTTTAGTAAGTAAGCTGAAAGGTGAAGGTAATGAGTCAGAATTATGTTACGTGCTTGGAAAGGTGTAGTAAAAGGATTTATATAAAATGAAAAAATAACAGAAGGAATTGAGGAAACGCAATTATGACAGGAGGAAAATCTTGACCTTATATTATGGAGATAATTTTCCAGTCGAGATTATGATTCTGCTCTGTTTCCTCCGGCAAACGATAATGGCCGAAGTTAAAAAAAAATAATAATACGAGTCAACATGGTGTAAACCTACGGCTATTCGGTTCATAAATTCTCAGCGAAATTACGTTCAACTCTTATGAATTTCCTCACGTTAATACATTAGTTTCGCAATTAAATATCACAATACTAGGGCGCGCGGGAGCAAAACGGCGGGCCCGAAAAGTGGAGCGCTTAGACTATAAAATAGAACTGCGAACGAACGTCAATTAAAGTTCGACGCGAAACGCTCGATTGATTATTTTCGGGGGCAAATGAAATTTCCCAAACCTATTTCGCGATACCGACTCCGGAATTTGCATTTTTTATAGTTATTGCCCCATAAAACGCGTGTAAATCAAGAGCCCGGACAAGTGCAAAAAATGGAACCGGGGTTCGGAAGTGCATTTTATTAACTGCAGTGCTAAAGTGAAAATATGCGGGGCCGTAAAACGAAAAGGTATTGATTAAAAATCCAGACTACCGCGCATTTTAAATCGCCATATATTCATTAATATTGCTTAGCGGCGACTTCATTGAGCAAAAAGGGCGGCGGGTTTAATGGCGTACTTAGCCGTGCGGCGGGAGATTTATTGGCACACCGATCGCATCCCGATGCAGCTCTCAAACGAGCGCGCAGGATTTAAATAAATATATATTTATAACCGGGGGTTTTACCGATGTGTCAGAGGGAGGCGAAACTGTCTCTTCCCCTGGATCGTCAAAAGCGAGGGGATGTGTTCATCGGAAAGCCCTTTTTAATACGGAAAATATGGATCCAAAGCGGGTCGGTTTCGATAGAAAGCACCACCGTTGGTTGAAAGGCAATGGAATCCCAAATCCATGTAATTTTTAGTGATCCAAGCATCGGATACTTGGGTATTAGTTGTGAATAAATATCTGTGGGATACATTATTTAATCATGTTCTCTTTTCTGTCAGCCTCTCGTTAGACCTTGTATTAAAGTGTTTCTGTTTTCGCCGAAAAGGATCCTTTCACAATATTTGCAGAATCCACGGGTTGACTGCTGCAAAAAATAGACTTTATTTGTACACATTGATTTGCATATGGGCAAAGAATAAGGAAAAAGAACACTTTTACATTTGCCTCAGTTTACCACCTTTTTGATAAAGGTATAATTGTTTTTTTTTCCTTATCCTTTATAATGGAGACCAACCACAATGTTGAGGCAGAATTATTAGATTCTGCATATGTGATTATTACTATTATTAGAACTCTAGAAAAGTAACTTTTTCGAAATTTGCAAACATTAAAAGATAAGAAAATAATGATTCAAAATCGAAACTAAACTCATTCCAGATAAGAATTTGTGCTGGAGGTTGAATATACGCAGACTTTAGGTCAAGCGAGTGGAACTTTAAAAATGCTACTATTCTTTTACCGAAGTTAATATATGCAAACAGTATTTTTTTGACAGTCGCCTTTGATATATTAACTAAAAATAAATTGGACGTTAGTTATCCAGGCTAACTTGGTGAATGAATTATTTTTCCTTCGTTCAATCAATATGAAATTATTTAAAGGTAATCATTACGCCCCTCAAGCACGGGTCTATGCTTTATATGCGGCTGTATGTATTTTATGTGGCAGAATAGTAAATATATACTTCCTTTGTATGAAAATAGGTTCCACACCTGGATAATCCCTTCCCTCCCTGGATTCTGTTAGAAGTAGCTTCATAACGTTGATTACATGGATGCAAAGCTCAGGATCTCAAGTAAAAATTGTATTAAGTGTTATGTGATACATTCCTACACATAGTAGCTTTATTATAATTATTTATTATTTTTTCCTGTTTAATAGTAAACAGTTGCAATTTGATCGGTGAACCAGGTGGAACGGGTCAAGGGGAAGAAAGAAAAATAATACAGAGATCTGTCCGGCATTCGCCCAGAGACGGGAGGAAAACCCTTCCAAAAACTTCCAGTGGACAGTACAGATATTAACAACAATTTCATAATTATAGAGTTAACACAGTCAATTCGTCTTAAACAAGACAACCAAACGCAGTATAAATTCATCGTCAGTTCGAACCATTAAGTTGTTTTGTTTTTTTTCTGCCGAAAACAATTCCCGACTTTAGTCTCTAAAGCAAACCGCTCAGAATGTGACCGAACCTTCAGGGTTCATAGTGTACATAAGTTACGTCGACCTCTTTTCATCCCTAATTTGAAACGTGAAACTCAGATTTCTACAAGTTTTGGTACACCTTTCTAATCTGTATTTAGTCCTGAGATCATAATCCAAATCGTCTTTTGTACAGCCTCTATAAGTAACGATAACTCAGAATATAAACCCTACATCGTAGATATAAAAAAGGCTAAATATTCGTCTCTCGTCGTTTATTGATATTCCCCAGTACTTCACCACCTCCAAGTTTCAACCAATAAAATCATGTACGGAAGGCAAAAATATTTCCCTTTTTGTCATTCGTTCGAGTGTCATATCAACAGTTGGCAATACATATCGATTCAGTTTTTCCACGAGAGCGGTAAACGAGGGCGGATATCACGTGAGGCGGCAATAAAAGAAACGGACGAGCCGTTAAGTTTTACGAGGCTAACATGAACGACCTGACTCTCATTTCCCAAAGTAAAACCCTCTCTCGAACATCTATGACTACGCGACGTGGAATGGCTTTGATGCCTCGTCCGGCACTCAGTAATCATTCGTGATCGTATGGGGGAAATAAAGATCCAATGACGTCTTCCGGTGCTTCAATTCGCTCTTCGGGACTCCACCAATTTTATTAGGAATTTGAGTAAACACTATACTACAAAGTGTCGCCAAGTGGAAGAATTGCCCCATTTTGTTTCTAGGCGACGAACGGTTGGCACTTTGTTATGCTTGGATACAAGAGCTCCGTTTGAAGATTCTCCTACTTAACTAGAGAGTAAAGATACTCCAGGATGGCGTAAAACGATGCAATATTTTTGCCGTGCACATTTGGAGCCATATCTTTACAACTATAAACATCTATGAAACACTTGAGCACTTAAAGACAAATTTAGAATATTAAAGTATAAAATACTTCCGTAAAAAGTTGTCATAAAGACATCTTTTAACGTTTATAAAGTCTACATGACTCCTTTGTTTACCCTTCTCTGCCACTCTTTTTTATCAATAAACAGATTTACATACTATCCACGCCATTTCATGATGTACACCCGGATGAGCCACACGCCGGAAGGCGGCTTGCAGGGTACTTATGTAGATGTAAATGTAATAGCCGCAGCCCTGTAGAACATTATTGTTACTAGCGCTAGATTGAGGCAAAAGAAGGTTGTAATTAGCATGGTACGTTTGCAATACTAGAGAATGAGACGTGATGTACCGAGATAACCATTTTTCTATGTCCCAATAGGAAATTATTTGGCTAATTTACAGAATCTAGTAAATAAGAACAGATATCATAAAGGCAAGTATTTTATAAGTATAAGTAAAATAGCGTAACTATCTCATGTCAATTCATTTAATAATTTATATGGAATAGATGTAGCATCTATCATTAAATATTGTTTCTCAGAAGGAAAAATTATTCAGATAGCGTAGCAAATTAATCTGCTGTGAAGTCACAGAGCAAACCTACATTTATAGAGAAATACCATGGAGCCAACCCACACATCTTTATCGATAATCCATTAACTGTCTGTAACCGTTTCTAACAAACACATTAACCTGCCTTTTAGTAAGTAAGCTGAAAGGTGAAGGTAATGAGTCAGAATTATGTTACGTGCTTGGAAAGGTGTAGTAAAAGGATTTATATAAAATGAAAAAATAACAGAAGAAATTGAGGAAACGCAATTATGACAGGAGGAAAATCTTGACCTTATATTATGAAGATAATTTTCCACAAAATTACCTGCTGTTCATTATCAGTTAGGATCAAGGTTTATTAGGTAGAAATCCTCCACCACTCAGAATACCTTTGACCTTTCTGATCATATTAATTGGAAAATTATTTTTATATAATTGCTGGATAAGAAATCTCATTTGGACTTTTATTGGTATGGGCAACGGACATTATTCTGGCAGTTCATAATAACTCAGGCGCAAGAACAAGAATGTGTCGTCATTAAATACAATTCGATCTCAAAACTGCTTTGAGTTTCACTTCTCGATGACCTATAAATAATTATCGTTCGGTTATTAAGAACGGCATTTAGATGCGGACAATTGCACTCCTCTAAGTACCCAAGTTACAAATTCCCTTCATAACGTCTATCGAAGAAAAGTTTTTGTGCTTTGAAATGGACATATCCTTTCATATCACTTCAAAGAAGCCTTTCCCAATCGTAATTACATGTTAAGGAGAAAAACCGTTTCAACAAAAAAATAGCGCGAAGATGGATTCAATTGAAGTAAATTATTATGAGGGCCGTGAAGGAGAAAATAGAGGGAAAGATGAGCGAAGGAGGATGGAGTTTGAAAATAATGTGAATGACCTCCCTTAAGACTGCTCGAGGTAATAAGCGAAAAGTTCTTGTCAGGTCGTCCTAACTGGAGCGGGATAATAAGATATCAGCGATGGGCATAGATGGAGAAGAAAAGGAAAAAAAAGAGCGATGTTTGCAGGATAGGAAAGTACAAATTGAAACATGAAATGTGACAGGATCTGTTATTATATGAGAAAAAAGGACAGAGGGAGGTTTTTAAAGACACCGCACGGTGGATAAATTGAGATACTTTAATAATTGTGTAAGTAACAGAAAACAATGAGAAGAATAACTAGATATTACTAACTTAAAGATAATCTAAACTTAATTAACTTACAACTTAAAGACGAAATACTAACGTTCATTGGATATTCACTACCATTGATACGTGCACACGAAAGGAAAATGTACTAATTTATATACGTAGTTTCATTGCAATCAAAACCTTTTCCGCATTAGTGCTCACCTTATAACATACGACCCCTATTTTGACCTATATGTATCCGATATATAAGTGATAAAAAACGTATGGTCACATTCTTGGTTTTAGATGAAGAAATGGAGGAGATTAAGTCTGCCTTAGTCGGGACTCGAACCCGGATCTCCCACTTACCGTACGATTACTTTAGACAATTATGCTACAAGGACATAAATATCTCTCCTTCGATTACTGAAGTTTGGATGGGAGACGGGGTGCTCAAATCGCTCTGTTTTGATANGTTAGACCTTGTATTAAAGTGTTTCTGTTTTCGCCGAAAAGGATCCTTTCACAATATTTGCAGAATCCACGGGTTGACTGCTGCAAAAAATAGACTTTATTTGTACACATTGATTTGCATATGGGCAAAGAATAAGGAAAAAGAACACTTTTACATTTGCCTCAGTTTACCACCTTTGTGATAAAGGTATAATTGTTTTTTTTTCCTTATCCTTTATAATGGAGACCAACCACAAAGTTGAGGCAGAATTATTAGATTCTGCATATGTGATTATTACTATTATTAGAACTCTAGAAAAGTAACTTTTTCGAAATTTGCAAACATTAAAAGATAAGAAAATAATGATTCAAAATCGAAACTAAACTCATTCCAGATAAGAATTTGTGCTGGAGGTTGAATATACGCAGACTTTAGGTCAAGCGAGTGGAACTTTAAAAATGCTACTATTCTTTTACCGAAGTTAATATATGCAAACAGTATTTTTTTGACAGTCGCCTTTGATATATTAACTAAAAATAAATTGGACGTTAGTTATCCAGGCTAACTTGGTGAATGAATTATTTTTCCTTCGTTCAATCAATATGAAATTATTTAAAGGTAATCATTACGCCCCTCAAGCACGGGTCTATGCTTTATATGCGGCTGTATGTATTTTATGTGGCAGAATAGTAAATATATACTTCCTTTGTATGAAAATAGGTTCCACACCTGGATAATCCCTTCCCTCCCTGGATTCTGTTAGAAGTAGCTTCATAACGTTGATTACATGGATGCAAAGCTCAGGATCTCAAGTAAAAATTGTATTAAGTGTTATGTGATACATTCCTACACATAGTAGCTTTATTATAATTATTTATTATTTTTTCCTGTTTAATAGTAAAAAGTTGCAATTTGATCGGTGAACCAGGTGGAACGGGTCAAGGGGAAGAAAGAAAAATAATACAGAGATCTGTCCGGCATTCGCCCAGAGACGGGAGGAAAACCCTTCCAAAAACTTCCAGTGGACAGTACAGATATTAACAACAATTTCATAATTATAGAGTTAACACAGTCAATTCGTCTTAAACAAGACAACCAAACGCAGTATAAATTCATCGTCAGTTCGAACCATTAAGTTGTTTTGTTTTTTTTCTGCCGAAAACAATTCCCGACTTTAGTCTCTAAAGCAAACCGCTCAGACTGTGACCGAACCTTCAGGGTTCATAGTGTACATAAGTTACGTCGACCTCTTTTCATCCCTAATTTGAAACGTGAAACTCAGATTTCTACAAGTTTTGGTACACCTTTCTAATCTGTATTTAGTCCTGAGATCATAATCCAAATCGTCTTTTGTACAGCCTCTATAAGTAACGATAACTCAGAATATAAACCCTACATCGTAGATATAAAAAAGGCTAAATATTCGTCTCTCGTCGTTTACTGATATTCCCCAGTACTTCACCACCTCCAAGTTTCAACCAATAAAATCATGTACGGAAGGCGAAAATATTTCCCTTTTTGTCATTCGTTCGAGTGTCATATCAACAGTTGGCAATACATATCGATTCAGTTTTTCCACGAGAGCGGTAAACGAGGGCGGATATCACGTGAGGCGGCAATAAAAGAAACGGACGAGCCGTTAAGTTTTACGAGGCTAACATGAACGACCTGACTCTCATTTCCCAAAGTAAAACCCTCTCTCGAACATCTATGACTACGCGACGTGGAATGGCTTTGATGCCTCGTCCGGCACTCAGTAATCATTCGTGATCGTATGGGGGAAATAAAGATCCAATGACGTCTTCCGGTGCTTCAATTCGCTCTTCGGGACTCCACCAATTTTATTAGGAATTTGAGTAAACACTATACTACAAAGTGTCGCCAAGTGGAAGAATTGCCCCATTTTGTTTCTAGGCGACGAACGGTTGGCACTTTGTTATGCTTGGATACAAGAGCTCCGTTTGAAGATTCTCCTACTTAACTAGAGAGTAAAGATACTCCAGGATGGCGTAAAACGATGCAATATTTTTGCCGTGCACATTTGGAGCCATATCTTTCCAACTATAAACATCTATGAAACACTTGAGCACTTAAAGACAAATTTAGAATATTAAAGTATAAAATACTTCCGTAAAAAGTTGTCATAAAGACATCTTTTAACGTTTATAAAGTCTACATGACTCCTTTGTTTACCCTTCTCTGCCACTCTTTTTTATCAATAAACAGATTTACATACTATCCACGCCATTTCATGATGTACACCCGGATGAGCCACACGCCGGAAGGCGGCTTGCAGGGTACTTATGTAGATGTAAATGTAATAGCCGCAGCCCTCTAGAACATTATTGTTACTAGCGCTAGATTGAGGCAAAAGAAGGTTGTAATTAGCATGGTACGTTTGCAATACTAGAGAATGAGACGTGATGTACCGAGATAACCATTTTTCTATGTCCCAATAGGAAATTATTTGGCTAATTTACAGAATCTAGTAAATAAGAACAGATATCATAAAGGCAAGTATTTTATAAGTATAAGTAAAATAGCGTAACTATCTCATGTCAATTCATTTAATAATTTATATGGAATAGATGTAGCATCTATCATTAAATATTGTTTCTCAGAAGGAAAAATTATTCAGATAGCGTAGCAAATTAATCTGCTGTGAAGTCACAGAGCAAACCTACATTTATAGAGAAATACCATGGAGCCAACCCACACATCTTTATCGATAATCCATTAACTGTCTGTAACCGTTTCTAACAAACACATTAACCTGCCTTTTAGTAAGTAAGCTGAAAGGTGAAGGTAATGAGTCAGAATTATGTTACGTGCTTGGAAAGGTGTAGTAAAAGGATTTATATAAAATGAAAAAATAACAGAAGAAATTGAGGAAACGCAATTATGACAGGAGGAAAATCTTGACCTTATATTATGAAGATAATTTTCCACAAAATTACCTGCTGTTCATTATCAGTTAGGATCAAGGTTTATTAGGTAGAAATCCTCCACCACTCAGAATACCTTTGACCTTTCTGATCATATTAATTGGAAAATTATTTTTATATAATTGCTGGATAAGAAATCTCATTTGGACTTTTATTGGTATGGGCAACGGACATTATTCTGGCAGTTCATAATAACTCAGGCGCAAGAACAAGAATGTGTCGTCATTAAATACAATTCGATCTCGAAACTGCTTTGAGTTTCACTTCTCGATGACCTATAAATAATTATCGTTCGGTTATTAAGAACGGCATTTAGATGCGGACAATTGCACTCCTCTAAGTACCCAAGTTACAAATTCCCTTCATAACGTCTATCGAAGAAAAGTTTTTGTGCTTTGAAATGGACATATCCTTTCATATCACTTCAAAGAAGCCTTTCCCAATCGTAATTGCATGTTAAGGAGAAAAACCTTTTCAACAAAAAAATAGCACGAAGATGGATTCAATTGAAGTAAATTATTATAAGAGCCGTGAAGGAGAAAATAGAGGGAAAGATGAGCGAAGGAGGATGGAGTTTGAAAATAATGTGAATGACCTCCCTTAAGACTGCTCGAGGTAATAAGCGAAAAGTTCTTGTCAGGTCGTCCTAACTGGAGCGGGATAATAAGATATCAGCGATGGGCATAGATGGAGAAGAAAAGGAAAAAAAAGAGCGATGTTTGCAGGATAGGAAAGTACAAATTGAAACATGAAATGTGACAGGATCTGTTATTATATGAGAAAAAAGGACAGAGGGAGGTTTTTAAAGACACCGCACGGTGGATAAATTGAGATACTTTAATAATTGTGTAAGTAACAGAAAACAATGAGAAGAATAACTAGATATTACTAACTTAAAGATAATCTAAACTTAATTAACTTACAACTTAAAGACGAAATACTAACGTTCATTGGATATTCACTACCATTGATACGTGTACACGAAAGGAAAATGTACTAATTTATATACGTAGTTTCATTGCAATCAAAACCTTTTCCGCATTAGTGCTCACCTTATAACATACGACCCCTATTTTGACCTATATGTATCCGATATATAAGTGATAAAAAACGTATGGTCACATTCTTGGTTTTAGATGAAGAAATGGAGGAGATTAAGTCTGCCTTAGTCGGGACTCGAACCCGGATCTCCCACTTACCGTACGATTACTTTAGACAATTATGCTACAAGGACATAAATATCTCTCCTTCGATTACTGAAGTTTGGATGGGAGACGGGGTGCTCAAATCGCTCTGTTGTGATAGCTTTAATAGCTAAAGCAACCTCCCGGAAAGTGGGAGATCCTGGTTCGAGTACCGGCTACTGATTTACTCCTTCATTTCCTCATCTACTTATACCATGACAAGATACTCATTAGAATTTGCACACAAATACATTTTTCTAGGCGTAACTGCGCTTTGATGCCTTATAAATGTAGAAATGCGCCAAAAATTTGGTTGTATACTAATAGATAAATGATATTGCGTATTATTCATTTTTTCCGCGAATGATAGCGAAAGTAATCCATCTGGGAAAAAGAGTCACGGTGCGTGTACGAGTACCCCCTGCCGCACGCCGGCTTGCTGGGTACTTACATAGACATTGGAGATCAAGTATTTTTCACCATTTACTATTTGCCTACGTACTGCATCATAATACTGGATTTGAAGACATTCTTCGTTCATCGGAAGGGTCCAGTTATCGGAATCAAAAGAAGTTTTCGGAGTAAAAAGAAATTAACCGAAATGTCCAGAAAATGAAAAAGAAGAAAAATGAAGAAACGCGGACAAGGATGAGACAGCCGGATAAAGGGAAAAAACGAACGAAAGGAAACACAGGAATGTAATCGGAGTTTCGGATGGATTGAAATGGGAATGGAAGATGAAAGGAAGGAAGAGGTAGGGGAAGATAAAGGAAAGCAATGGTGTGGAATAAGAAGAGGACAGAGAAAGGAGTTCGGGTAATTGAAAAGGGAAGGAAACAGATGGAGCGATAGGTAGCGAAAAGGGGAGAAGAGAGGCTTTGAAAGAAACTGAGATGGATTTGAGGAAACAGATAGAGGAGATAAATTCTCGAGTGTGTAATGTAAGGGAAAGTGAAGATGAATAATAAATAGAAGAGAATGATAATGTAAACATTTTCTTGGAACGTCGACGTATTTTAGTAAGGAGTACATATATATATACGTAAATCTATATATATGTCACTTGCACAATATCTGGATTTGGGGGGTGGGCGAAAAGAAATACCCACTCCTCGAAGAAGACATTTCCATTTTCGCAATACCCGAAAGAAATCAACCAGTGCAATCGCGGAAAGAGTAAACTGAAATACCCATTCTTCAGAATGGGCATTTTATACTCAATGGCCGAAATGATAGTTTTTTTATTAACAAAATAGGTACCCACTTCGTGGAGTAGGAAGTTCCTTTCGCTCGTTGCTCGAATTTAGAAATCGCGCATAGGGTATACACAAATATGATTATTGTATGCGTGAATATTTTGGTATATATGTATTTAATTTCCAACGAAAGAGGGAGATCAATCAATCAATTTCTAAACTCCATAGTCATTAAACGTCGTTAGGTGGATGAACACCTTCTTTTCGTTCAATAACACTCCTCAGTTCGACTTTAGGAAGTGCTATATTTCTCCATAAGAATCCGTGCATACAATGTTTTTTAATGCGCTTTGTTATTTAAATTTAATAAATGAATCACTCCCTTTAAACTACAAACTCTAGAAAATAACCAATACAAATATAAGCGAGGTGATTATGCATTTCCTATTGTAAAATTTTATTTTAATGATAAAACCTGCTCTTCTGCTCGAACTTGATTTGTTACGTCCGCAGTCCGCGAAATTCATTTAAAAAATAATTTCCTTTCTCTTCTATGAAATGCAACATACAAATGCAAATGGTACTACAGCAAAAGAATTTAGCGTCATATGAAGAGTAATGAGCGACGAATCTTTTATGAAAATCTAAATGAAGAGAATTCAGGAAAGCTTTGAAGTAAATTATCATACACGGTACAGTAGATCTTTTCGATTATATGCACTGATGAGCCGTGGATATTACATTTTTTTCCGTAATAAAGAAAGAAAATTTATTTAACATAATTAAAGAAAATCTATTACAATAATAGAAACCTTCTAGTCCTCCTGAGTCTGGGTAGATTCATCAGGAGGTGATCATATAAACGACGTAGGCAGAGATTATTTGAGAAGGAAGGAAGAAGGTATAATCCACCGTTTTCAATTACGTATGAAAGGCTGCATTAAATACGAATACGCCGAAATGAGATATGAAAAAAATCATCGTCTTTGATAAAGGAAACGGAAAACAGGAAGAAAAACCGGAAGATAAAATGGAAACGGAAAGGAAAAATGGAATGGAATGGGAAAATTGAAGAAGAGGGACGAGGGCGAAGGGTAACATTGCGTGGAGGAAAAGAAAAGTTGGGGTTCAGAAGAAAAAATGCTCCGGAAAAAATGATAAGGGGAAGAGAAGGGACGACGGCGTGATAGTTATCTTAGACTCAACTTTTCAAGCAGGAGGACTCTTCTTTCTCTTTTTCCATTTCTTAGGGAAACGAGTCGATTGATGGGAGTAGAAATAGAGGAGAAAGAATGTTAGAACATCTATATGGGAATTAAGTTATGCAAATAACTGGTAGAATACTGCCAAAGGGTGAGTAGACTCATCCGTTGGTATAGGTCACGGATCGTGAACCTATAGTCGCAAGAGCGCAATTTTTCATAACATTTAAAACTCTTGCTGCAATGTGGCGTCAAACCATACCCATTAAATGTTGATCTGAGCAGTTATATCAATGATGGACTTAAAATGTTATTACGAAAGAAATTAGCTATCGATAAGCATTTTTAGTAATTCAGTTAACATTTTTCTATTACGCAGATACATTTTTCAGACTATAAATATGAAAGAGGGATAATACCGCCATAGCCTTACATGCTAAAAATAATCTTTCGTGTGCTACTCTGGACACGCATGCCATAGAATCCCCAACCCCTTAGTATAGGCTAAACAGTACTAGTCACCCACATTAAATGCATCTGTTTCATATAAGCCTACAATTGATGTCTACATGTATTGCATTACATGCAATTTCCTTTAAGCCTGAATAAGATTTTCGCTACCAGAAATTTTAGAAGCAAACAAATTTTGTACGATTAATGTCTTTGCTCCAATGTTCACTGAAGAACACTCTATAACACGCTATACAATTTACTGACTAAGGATTCTTAGCCTGCAGCCACTATTCTTTAAACTGCCTCCACCGAGTTATTTTGTAATTACTTTATTTGGCAGCCTATTCTGTTTCTGCTCTATTTGCTATGACAGCGGTGGCGGTTTTACAAATAGGATCACTAGGCGCTAGCAGAGGCCCCTAAGGGGAATCATTTAAGTACCTAGCAATTGCCTCAATGAAGTAATTTCGCCTAGGGCCCCTAATTGCTTAAACTTGCCCCTGCATGACTGTATTCTTCACCACCTCTCTTCATGATCAGTCAAAAACAGGAATTTTGAGCAGTCAAACCTCGGTCTGCGACTAGCTTGGTTAGCGAGTGTTTTGCAGGACGAACAAACATTTGTAATACATTTTATTATGCGAGTATTGCAATACATGGTGTACATGTACGCTGTTCCGTCTGCCGATCGTCACGTGATCATCACTTCCCTAATAATCATTATAATGAGTATGAATGCTTTTAGGTTTTGGAACTAATCCTGATTATCTGAGTTTCCACTTTATTTTATAGGGAAATCGCTTTGATATACGAATGCTTTGTATTACGCGCACGTTTCTAGAACGAATTATGCTCGCAATTTAAGGTTTGACTAAATTCTCTCTTCTCAGTCCCTCCTTTAAGTCCACTAATACCAAACCAAGAAATAAAAACATTATTTATTACGTAAATATTATATGGTTACTCTATCTTATAAAATAATATAACTATTTCTAAAGTCAATTACTGTTTAATTTTGGTGGTGAAATGAAGGTACGAGTGAGAAGGTGGAAAATTGAGTATATAGCGGGAAATAAGAGCAAAGATGGAACGAATCAAATAATTGGGCAATTGAGTTTGAGCTTCGAGAGATTGGTTTGCTCCTCCGTCGGTGTGAAGGGAGGGTGTGCAAAGGGCGAGAAGAAAATTAAGTGAGGAAGATGAGGGGGAAATATGAAGGGCGAACTTAACGTCTGCCGAAGCTGAAATCGGCGGAAAGAAAACAGATGAACCCGAGTTGAAAGTGGATTTAATTCGTTTGGAAAAAATTTAATCATCTCCTTTGCCTGCCGAGCTGTCTCGAACCGCCTACTCGTGTTACCTTAAAGGTTGCCTTTATCAGTTCATTAACATTCGATCATTTGAGTAACTTCTGTAGCGGATTTGGTTAATCTTAAAGAAATTAAGATAAGGGAAATAATTTTCCCTAAGTCTTTCCATCGTAATGGGTAACTCTTTTTCCAACGAAAATGTTAAACGGATACTGACATGGATTTTGTTTCTATTTATAAAAGGAACTTTAGGAGGAGAATCTATACTTAAATATGTAATGAGATATAGAATATATATCGTCATAAAGCAAATTATTTCCCAAGAAATCAGCTTTCAAACATTTGTTGCCTCTATCCTAAGCATAATGAAAATTAACTGCATTGATTATAACAAATATTAACCAATAATGTGAATAATCTACATAACACATCATGAAATAGCGAAATAGTGAGAGAAGATGCTTTACCAGCAAGAAACAGAACAATGGAAAAAGATAAAAAAGAATCAGAATAATTAATTATTTTCATTTAACTAGTTAATTTTTAATTAAGCCTCACCGTTTTAGAAAAATAATGAACTTGGACTTGTATTAAAGAGCTTACTAACTGTTTCGCTTTTTACACTTAACATAGTTGCTATATCACACTCTAAAATCTGTAACCAGAAGTTCCTCATTAAGTAAATTTCTTCTGGATCGTTCAATGTACGACGATCTTAAATATATATTTCCGTATATATTACTCCATCTCTTTCCATAACTGGTTTATAATAAATGAATCGTTTTTTTGAGTCGAATCACAATTGGTTTTAGTGATTCATACTTTTTATTTTGAGGCCTTATTTTATTTGTACATATTGGAGCTACTGAATGAGATACTGAATGCTTACAGATGTACTTTTATAGTGGCAACTCGACTTACGAACTTTAATCGAAGTTCGTATCTGATTTTTATTTAATCTTTCCTAATGTATGTGCTCGTATCTCAAAATATCGTATTTAGAGGTCAAAATGGAGAAAGAAAAAGTTCATATGTCGAAAAGTTCGAATATAGAGCAGTTCGTATACCGAGGTACCACTTAATATTAAAGTTACTTGCAACATGATACAGTTTGCCAATTTTCGCTTGAGATCGCTTCCCAACATTAGGTTTGCATAGGCTATTGAAGCAAGGACTTCTTACAATATAAATCATTACTTTTACGCCTCTTTCAAATTCTCTAGTCGTCTGACAAACGAGCAATGGAGCGTGATATACCCTTTTAGCGTCACGTTCACCTTTTCCTTCACTAATTTCTCACACTCCCTTCCGTCCTATTCCGTCCTTTTCGCCTCCATTTCACGCCCAACTGCACCCTTTCACTTTTTAAAAATACCAAGAATCCCAGACTGCGCTAATTGTAACTTTCCTCCCTTGATCCTCTTCTTACAGGTCCAGAAAGTTCTCCCGAAGCGATGGCCCCTCTCTTCCAATTTCTACCCCTCCGAGAAACCGAACTTTCCCTGCCAAAGTTACTTAATTTATCGATAATTTCATTAATAACTCTCCCTGAATTTATTTTAGATATTCGCTCTCCTCTGTCGCTTGACACCCCCTTTCACTTTCCGCCCTTATTTCGCTTTCTTGTTTCCCTCTCGGCCTTTTTTAATTTGCCGCTAAAAAATTGCGAAGCCTGCGGAAGAATTCTTTGGATCTTTTTCTTTCCTCCGAAGTTCCCGGTAAATATTGAAGTTCCCTGCGAAAGCAGAGGCTCTTTTACAGAGTCGTTATCACTTCTTTTATCTTTGGTAACAACGGAGGAGAGAGACTTGTCGGATGTGCACGGGGAATTATAAATTCGCTGGGGCTGCTGGTAATGCTCTTAGGATTGAAAATTTCGCACGACTGATCGATAAATTGATTTTAAGACGATTTAGAATTTGCGAAAGGAGTGCACACATGTTTTTGAAGGGAATGATTTACACGTCACTCATCCCAACTCATAATTTCAACGGAGTGAAGGTCTAAGTGCAACTGACGTGTGGCATCATTCACAATAATTTGTTAGAAACATACGAAAGTACGATGTTGTATATTTTGATACTCGTATATGTTGTTTATTATTTTAAAGAAGTATATGAAATAGAATAATCAAAAATTCAGAAATTTAAATGACTGCGATGTAAGGATGCGATTTATATTACAAATGTATATTACATCGGAGAGGATATTGCATTTTCCAAGCTGAGAAAATAGCACATAGTCAACAATGCTATGCACTGTTGATGGCAAGGTGTATACAGAAACGAACATTTTGATTTTTTTGAGTAAAAAATAAGGATTTCCTAGTAAATGAAGTTGTCTAAAATCTTCTTGTAATAATTGTGCCTTAATTAGTTTAATGTAGCAAAATCTTAGGAGTGAAGCATTTCCTCACAAGAATTCGGTTTAGAGATTTTGATTCCCTAAATTTAATTAGTCGAATATCCAAACTGTAGAGAAACACACATAAACCAGTAAAAACCTATTCTAATTACATAATTCACCATAACTTCCAACACATTCCGCTCAAAACCTTTGTTGTTAATACAAAAGAATATCTTGTAAAATTAATTATTATATTTAAGTTGAATGCTATTACCTTAATTACGCATTAATTATAGTTATTAATATTGCTATTATTATATTATTTCCTTTAAGCCTGAATAAGATTTTCGCTACCAGAAATTCTAGAAGCAAACAAATTTGGTACGATTAATGTCTTTGCTCCAATGTTCACTGAAGAACACTCAATTTACTGACTAAGGATTCTTAGCCTGCAGCCACTATTCTTTAAACTGCCTCCACCGAGTTATTTTGTAATTACTTTATTTGGCAGCCTATTCTGTTTCTGCTCTATTTGCTATGACAGCGGTGGCGGTTTTACAAATAGGATCACTAGGCGCTAGCAGAGGCCCCTAAGGGGAATCATTTAAGTACCTAGCAATTGCCTCAATGAAGTAATTTCGCCTAGGGCCCCTAATTGCTTAAACTTGCCCCTGCATGACTGTATTCTTCACCACCTCTCTTCATGATCAGTCAAAAACAGGAATTTTGAGCAGTCAAACCTCGGTCTGCGACTAGCTTGGTTAGCGAGTGTTTTGCAGGACGAACAAACATTTGTAATACATTTTATTATGCGAGTATTGCAATACATGGTGTACATGTACGCTGTTCCGTCTGCCGATCGTCACGTGATCATCACTTCCCTAATAATCATTATAATGAGTATGAATGCTTTTAGGTTTTGGAACTAATCCTGATTATCTGAGTTTCCACTTTATTTTATAGGGAAATCGCTTTGATATACGAATGCTTTGTATTACGCGCACGTTTCTAGAACGAATTATGCTCGCAATTTAAGGTTTGACTAAATTCTCTCTTCTCAGTCCCTCCTTTAAGTCCACTAATACCAAACCAAGAAATAAAAACATTATTTATTACGTAAATATTATATGGTTACTCTATCTTATAAAATAATATAACTATTTCTAAAGTCAATTACTGTTTAATTTTGGTGGTGAAATGAAGGTACGAGTGAGAAGGTGGAAAATTGAGTATAGAGCGGGAAATAAGAGCAAAGATGGAACGAATCAAATAATTGGGCAATTGAGTTTGAGCTTCGAGAGATTGGTTTGCTCCTCCGTCGGTGTGAAGGGAGGGTGTGCAAAGGGCGAGAAGAAAATTAAGTGAGGAAGATGAGGGGGAAATATGAAGGGCGAACTTAACGTCTGCCGAAGCTGAAATCGGCGGAAAGAAAACAGATGAACCCGAGTTGAAAGTGGATTTAATTCGTTTGGAAAAAATTTAATCATCTCCTTTGCCTGCCGAGCTGTCTCGAACCGCCTACTCGTGTTACCTTAAAGGTTGCCTTTATCAGTTCATTAACATTCGATCATTTGAGTAACTTCTGTAGCGGATTTGGTTAATCTTAAAGAAATTAAGATAAGGGAAATAATTTTCCCTAAGTCTTTCCATCGTAATGGGTAACTCTTTTTCCAACGAAAGTGTTAAACGGATACTGAAATGGATTTTGTTTCTATTTATAAAAGGAACTTTAGGAGGAGAATCTATACTTAAATATGTAATGAGATATAGAATATATATCGTCATAAAGCAAATTATTTCCCAAGAAATCAGCTTTCAAACATTTGTTGCCTCTATCCTAAGCATAATGAAAATTAACTGCATTGATTATAACAAATATTAACCAATAATGTGAATAATCTACATAACACATCATGAAATAGCGAAATAGTGAGAGAAGATGCTTTACCAGCAAGAAACAGAACAATGGAAAAAGATAAAAAAGAATCAGAATAATTAATTATTTTCATTTAACTAGTTAATTTTTAATTAAGCCTCACCGTTTTAGAAAAATAATGAACTTGGACTTGTATTAAAGAGCTTACTAACTGTTTCGCTTTTTACACTTAACATAGTTGCTATATCACACTCTAAAATCTGTAACCAGAAGTTCCTCATTAAGTAAATTTCTTCTGGATCGTTCAATGTACGACGATCTTAAATACATATATATTTCCGTATATATTACTCCATCTCTTTCCATAACTGGTTTATAATAAATGAATCGTTTTTTTGAGTCGAATCACAATTGGTTTTAGTGATTCATACTTTTTATTTTGAGGCCTTATTTTATTTGTACATATTGGAGCTACTGAATGAGATACTGAATGCTTACAGATGTACTTTTATAGTGGCAACTCGACTTACGAACTTTAATCGAAGTTCGTATCTGATTTTTATTTAATCTTTCCTAATGTATGTGCTCGTATCTCAAAATATCGTATTTAGAGGTCAAAATGGAGAAAGAAAAAGTTCATATGTCGAAAAGTTCGAATATNCATTTCTTCACCTATTTCTACTATAATTGCTAATATTCTACTTTGTTTTTGTTTCTACTATAATTGCACATAAATAAAGTAGAATATTTGTACATGTGCGTGTTTATGAGCCTAAAATTCGAGAACCATAAGTTGCACAACTTTCAAAGTTTAGATAAATTGCCTTCTTTCGCGTATAATAGGCTACTTTATATTCACCTAAACGTCCCCGGTTTGACCCCTAAAGTATATTTAAAGTTTGTTTATCGCTTACATGGTATATTTCTTTTACAAAATTAATTTGCAAATAATGATTCTAGGAAATCGAGACAAACGCCAAAAGGGGAGAAATTGATTAAAGATTTTTATTTCTTAGGTGAAATATTGCTTTGATTCGATATTCGGATAATTTTCATAAAAATACGAATAATTTATAAAGCTATGAGGTTGTAAACAACCAGTCCCACTGACAGTAAAGCCAATTGTTGAAATCGAGGTCAGGCAATTCACTATATCGTAGGAATAAGTTGGTAATTATGCTTTTTTAAAAGTAATTGCTTCCTTTAAAGAGATTGACTTAAGTTTGTGTGCCCCCTTTGTAATACTTTAAGGGAGGAGACAATGTCTATCGTTATTAATAATCATTTGTTCTCATCTTTCAACAGCACGTTCCATTTGTCATAGTTTTCGTTGATTTCAACTGCTGTAGCTTTGATCGTAATTTTACACTTTCGGTATTTAAATGGCCTTAAATTTAAAGGTACGATTGCCATTGCATCTTAATAATGCGAGATAAACATTTCCGTTAAAGAATCTCAGTGCCCTGAATCCGAATATAATGCTTTTTGAATCTAGAATTCTGCATGTGATCCGCTGCGAGTTTCTCATGGTCGTTATACAGGACTTTCAGTACTTTAAATTGCAAATGTTTCATGAAAAGTATGGGAAAGGATCGCGTATGATGGAGTTTCCGCATTCCCTTTCTACTTTCCTCCGGGGATGTCCCCACGCACACGCATAAGGAGCTGTCTTCCACTGCCATTATATTGCACCCTGAGGACCCTTTGTGCGACGGTGCAATCACAAGTTTCTTCTCCGCATCATTCCGACCCTCTCATGCAAATTCGTACCAGTGGAAAATGGATGACCTCGCAGATAAATCTCTTCCCCCCCGCAGCTGGAAATAGTTTATGAACAAGTGTCAACAAAGTTTCTCCTCATTTTTTTCCGCCGCATTTCGCGATGTCCGTGGGAAAAAGGTTTTTCTTTCGGAAGGAAAACTACGCGGAAAGTTTTCGGTGGCTCGGCTTTGCGCGCGCGAAGTGGGAAGATTAATGATGTTTCACACGGGAAGGAATCACTCTCAGCTATGCTTTATGTTAATTTTTAGTGCCGGAATGAGAAAAGAGAAACTGAACTTTTGATGCAGATTCGAATTTGATGCTTAAATTTAATGAGTTGTGTGTACAGATTATTGTTCTGGGATCGCACTCTTCCGCTATTCTTTTAAGTGTGCGAAACATTACCATAGAGGGTAAGTAACACGCGTAAGCTAATGTTAACTTTCCTGAAATTTTCTCATCACCGAAGGAACGGGAAATGTTGAACCATCTCTTGGGAATCGCCGCATATTGAAATCCATGTCAAAAATCAAGTATATTGGGCAAATAGAAGTTATAAAAATATACATATACTCCATAGATATTGATTTGTAGATACATATAATTATAGATATTCATTCGAAGATTCTGATACACACGAAAATGAATTTAGTTATTGATTACTCGAGTCGTGCTCTTTCCAAGAAAAACAGTTAAACATAAATACGAAAGATAAATGTACATTCAAGAGAATGTGATTGCAATTATTTACTTTACATATTAATGAATAATACCTCATGAGCTGACTAATAGTGAATTAAATAACAAAAATTGACGTCATAAAAATCATAGATTCCAATTGACAAAAACATTTTTCAATATGAGAAACGAATAGATGCAGCAACATCCAGTGACATTTACCCAAAACATTTTTAGAAGCGTAAAATTCAAGTAATGAAATAGTGCATAAAAATGTTTATTTGTTTTCAATTTATTTCCCAATTCCACCACAAACATCCATCTACTAGTCAATTACGGTGGTGGGTTTTAAGGTTAACAAAAAACATTATTAATTATTGCATTATTTCCTAGTCCGACTAGCCGGGCTTCGAACCCGGGACCTTAGGTTTGGAGAAGGTAGCGAACTAACCACTCCCCCACCGCGGACGGTGTACTATATACTATAGGATAAAAATGATTGTATACATTTTAAGTAAAAACCTGAATGACCATCAGTTGTGAATAATTGAAGTTTCCGCAAATACAGCTGCATTTACTGAAAGGCCATTCAAATAAGGAGTGAGGATTTCTATGATATGGTTCTGTCAACCGTGACCATCATCGACGATTAATAAATGCACGTGAGTTCTATCCGGCTGACTTTCGATCCAAGGCTCATTCAGCGAAGATGCACTATAAGAGGAAGGAGTTTTACTGAATTCCGATGAGAATCGTCGGGAGACCGTTATTAATAATTCTAAGAAAACGGCATTCCGAACCGATTTCCCTCTTCTCGAGCGCCTACAAACTCCCCTACAAGTACAGCAAAAAAGCGGAAATAAAGGGGAAGGAGGGATATGTCAGGTGCTGTTTGCGATTTATTTTCCGGGAGCACACCTTTTGAAGGCGGCTAAGAGCTCCGGATCCATTAATACGCGGTAAACAAGATGTTTTCGAAAACGAGAGTGTTCGCAGCGCCCCTTTATCTCCTGCGGGAAAACTGCACACCTGCGCATGGCGTCGCTTACACGCGCCTCGGCGCAATTACTCCAATTCCACTCGTATGAAAAACTTATAGGACAACATTTCGCTCTTCGGCTGATTAATGACACATTGACGCCTTCCATTACCGTTTTGAAATATTAACAAATCCATCAACCGATACGGTAACTAGGGGGAATATGTTGCCAAATTTACGATGCATTCGCTTTTTTATTTACCTCTTTTTTTCTAAAGTATTAACGCTAAGCTTTCGAGCGCTTGAAATTTTCTCAAGAAGGAATCTTCCCCTTTTCGTTTGGAAGCAAACGAGAGATAAAAGCTCGATGCATTTCATATAAGGCGATCTCAGGACAGAGCTTTCTCATAGGTAGCAATACGTCAATAAATAATTCAATCTGAGAACGTTTCCGTTTCCCTTGACTGCGTAAAGTAATCAATTTACCCCCATCTATCACTTTGCGATGTTGACTCCGCAAAATCCCGAGTCTCTGAATAAAATATTGCTGAGCACTAAGAATATTAGTTATTAAGGATAACGAAACAGTATCATGTGGATAATATTTATAGGAAATGATGCCCTTTGGTCATGAACTCTGATTTGATTAAAAATGATAAAAATTCCACAACTATAACATCAATTTTTTAGATGCAGAATTATTCTTAGCTTCAATTAATAAAGTAGAATTAAGATGTAGAATATATGTATCTAAGGTAATTAAAATTGTCCCTTTTCGAGATTTTATAGAAAGAGTATAGTAAGTAAAGTTTTGTTAACATTTATATCGATCTCTTGCTCACATTTAAATTATTTATAACAACAGTTTTCGTTCAGAAAACAGGTTTATTATTTTTAATATAAATACCGTTGCAATACCAAAGCAATATAACATGCATAACGTCCAATCAACTAGCCTCTGGTCATAGTTTAGGGAGCCTGCTTAAAAAAAATTCTGTTTCCAGCCCCAAATTTAATATTATCGGCTGAAAACTACCTCTAAGACGCGTAAATGTTCAAATTTTAATTTAACAGAAATCGTTTAAATTACCTTCTCCGAGACTTGAGGGCAATTTTCCCTCTTATGAAATATATATTCAACTTCTGAAAGTATACATGTTCGGTTTAAATTGCTATTTGAGCAATTGATAGTTGGTTGACTAATGTAGGTATATATAAGTGAGTTATTTACAAAAAAACCAAGCGAAAAGGGTTGAAAGGAAAGAGAAAGGCGCAGAGAAGGGAAAACTCAGCAGGAAGGAATAGAGCGAAAGGTACATCTATCGTGAGGGAAATGAAAGAGTTAGGGGATTTGTTTTGGAGGCTCCCTCTGGAGGCTGGAATGTGAGGAGGGGACTGAAAGATCGAGTATTTTCCTCGGGGGTTAACAGAAAGGGAGGAAAATGTGCTATCTCGCTTTTGTTACGTCATCTTAGACGCCCGAAGACAGCGCCACGCCGTTGGAAACTCGAGATATTTCCTCTCATCGCAATCTATCAGCGCACCATTTGCTTCATACTCTTCCTTCAAATGGGACTTCGTAATCACCCTTTTCTGTGAATATATTCCATTTCGTTGAGCCGCTTTTCCTACCATGGGGTCCCTTCGGCGCTTTCGCAATCCCGGGAATATGTACTTTGAACTGATTTGGGGCTGTTACCTTTTTTCTCTTCTCGAATCAATACTGCAATTTGGACTGTAATACTCAGAATGGTCTAGTGAGATAGGATTCTGATTTTTATTTTCGACCGCCTCACACAATGCATAAGAACCAAGTAAGATATGAGGACAATTGAGCTTATCACTTCTCAGGACTTCCGACCGTCGATATCTTTACATCTTCTCGTTCGAACTAAGGTTGCCCAAATCCGCGTTATATTTCCGAGAACCTATAGGAATTTACTCTTAATTTTATCTAAAATTAAGAAATCTTTAGCCAATCTTACACATAGAATTATGAATTTTCGCCTTGGTTTGCCTAATTCATTACATTACATAGAATCTTGCATACGGACCTTAAAGGATTAAAGAGCGAGGAAAGGTAACTGGACAACAGAAAAGTAAAAGTATGTGATATGAATTTAAATTCAGAATATTATGCCATTTTAACTTCAAATAAGTTTAAAGTTTCTTAATTTTAAACTATTTCATTTTATGAATAATTTCATAAACTTTTTTAGTAAAAATTGGGACATTCCGGAAATGTTATGCCATAAATGATATTTTGATGCTTCGGCGGCATCATTTTTGAAATTAACCCCCCTATTAAAAAGGCAGTTGAAAAAATATAAGTCAGGTTTGTTTCGCATCATCAGCAAATTAGTTTCATTGCGTTTAGACCAGCATGGAATGCTCAAAAATTCAAATCCTCAAAAACTCAGCTCTGAAAGTATTACAATATGATATGAATATTGCCCTATGTTATTGAGAATTAAACTATCCACAACTTACCAACTGTATTTAGGGAAAGGTTTCGTTTGAAAATTCAGCTATTTTTGCAGGAATTTAAGAAACTGTTTCTATCCAATCAAAGCATGTCCCTAAAACAATGTAGAGTTAAGTATATTTATCTTCTGTATAAGAGTGTACCTTCAGTGTATAAAATTATGCAAATGCTAGGCCTACAGTGTATGATAGTTATGTAATGAACACTTTATTGTAGAATTGTTAAATGAATTGAGTTATCTAAAGGTATTACATAATATTTTACAATAGGTTACTTATATTTACTGCATGATGAATATTATTGTGATGTGGATTGTATAAGAAGGATGAATGTGATGTAATATGTAAAAAATTCTAAAACTGTAAGGTTTGTTTAATATGACGAGAGATCAGTTCAACTTCGGTATCATTACTGAAAATCTACGTGAATGTTGTGAGAAAATAAAGCACCGTTGCTATAATACGAAACAGTGCAATCCTGTTTATTAGGCGATATTGGTACTAGAGAGCCCCATCTTCCATTTTACTCCTCGCCACGTATTATTACGATACATGTACACAATTAACTACGCAATAAGGCCTGTAAACTACTCAATTGAGACCTGTATTATTAACATTTATTCTTCTCCCGATCAGTCGTTCCACTTCCTCGGTTATCCACTATCGTTTTTCGTCCTCGTGTTTACCACTCGAAAACTTGAGTACTCTCGGAGTTCTGCTCAAAGGATCGGCTCAGACATATCGCAGTGCATAATCACGAGGGCCATAGCATCTCTTTCCGTTCGCGTCTGCAATATTTCGACATCAGAGGAAAAATCCGAGATCAATAATTCGGATGCATTCGTAAGCCAAGAGAGAAAAAAAAAGAATTCTTTGGCTCGAACGGGGAATATCTCAAACGTGATCAACGGCCATTGGTAAAAGATGCATCCCGGCGTCTAAGGCGCTTTTTCCTATCTCTCGTTCCAGTTACCCACTTCTCCGATGGTACATCTCTCATCTTCCGTACGTTGTTTACGTTTCCGTATTTCTGCTCGTTTAATAACGAGGAGCGCAAGCTTATGATCGCTCCCAGCTCTTGAAATGCGATAAAAAGTTTTTATGTTACTTTGAGATAAAATATAGTTTCGTCCCCATCTAAAAAATTAAGCAGACGGATGCTTTACTTTTAGACCTAGTTGAAGCCAAATGCAATACCAAAGGTCTATTTTCAACACATTTCCTGGAGCTACTTTACCCGTGGATTAATCTTCATGGCCTTGAGGACTTAGTCTTCAGGATGAGCATAAAAGCTATTCCGGAAGTCACTGGGCTACTGGTCAAGTTATTATGTTCACTCCGCAAAGATCTTTTTCACATCTTCCTATAAACCCTCTACGTAAAAGTTTCTTCAACATGCTGTAAATATTCATTTCTAATTATTTTCTGTATCTCGTCCCGGGAAATATTGCTTAAACATGAAATAACCTTCCAACGTTCCGGCTACGATGTCTCGATGATTCTTTTTTGTTTGTCAATCTGCAAGGGAGAGAAGAAAACTTATCCTCCACTTTCGTATTTCTCTGAGTCTTAATGCTACGGGAAATGCAATTCATAGGGTCATTTTGCTAACTTACGTGTCATTTTCCGATCTCACATTCTGGTTCGGTAAGGAAAGCCAAGATAAATTACCTCAGTCCTCATCTTAAGTATTATTAGATATATCTTTCGCTTCACGCATCCTATAAATCTCCATGCATTCTCTTTCAATATCATAGCGGCGCACATCCATTAGATATCTCATTAGCCACACGAAGCCTCTCTTCTTCCTCTCTCTTTACTACCACTTACATTTTCATTATGCACCATCCTTGGCATTAGTTCTTCTATTATATAAAAAATACTTTTATCCTAAATAAATCCTTGCCATTTTGATCACAGCCTCACTCTCCGTACATATTCATTCATACCTGACCTTTTTTTGTCAACAAGAATTGTACATTACTGTTTATGGGTATGATGATAGCTCTACCCCTCTTTTTTCACTCTTTCACACCTCTTTTTACATTTTCTTATCCCGTAAATTTTCTGAATCTAATGTTACTGTTTATATAAAATGTTTCCTGTATTCTGTGTTATTCTATTATTCATTAGTTGACTGTAACTGATTTTGATTTTATTTATTATCTTATTGTTAATGGGTCAAATATAATCCGGGACTAATTAGTCCCAATATCGCCCAAGAAATAAAGCCGTGCGTACGTGCGTATAAAAGTTACTAGGGTACAAGTGAAGCTTAATGCTATTGACCAAGTTTTCTTCTAATGAAATGCCAAAAAAAGAGTTTTTCGTACAGTCATTATGCTTCACTTACGTGGACTAGTTCCGCTCATACCATTCTTGCTCAAAGAGGCAAGGAAGGATAAAATACCTCACTCCTATACTTGCTCAGTAAGCCTTATTCCCCTCGCCTAGTTTTAGTATTTAATGGTAGAGGAATGATATTCAAATCAGACCTCGGAATGAATACCTCAAAGACCATAATAACTTCCCGTATTTCAAACTGTTCCAAGGATTTCGTTACACGACAGCAATATTTGCATATTCAGCACCAACAATTTCTAAATTCACTTTCCTTATTCAACTATTCACTAGCGGCAGAAATATTTAAAGCATGGAGATGAAGGGTTATAAACGTTTAGATATTTTATGACGAAGTCAGTTCATATCCATGATCATTCTACGGCACGTTAATCCTCGCATATGTGTATTTTGATGATAAATGTCCTCGCCGAAGCCTCGGCATTTGTTCCTAATAAGTGCGGAATGAATGCCGATGATTTAATTCCCTTTGATCAGCAGCCGCCCACGCGTTCATAATTCGTTCTTCAGAAATGTTTACGGCGTTGTTCAAAATCACCGGAGATGGTCGTTTTGATCATATTTTTAACCTGCAATTCGCTGGAATGGAATTTGGCCGCATTCAATGAGGACGACGACGGTTTTATTAAACGTTTTTAATCTGTAAATCACAACGTGGCTTGTGGAAGGGTTTAAAAAAGGAGATAAACTAGCACAATTACGAATTTAAGAGGAATGTAGAGGTCCAATGAAATAAAAGTTATTTTCGGGAATTTTTCTTCTCTGTTGTAGGAACAAGATGTATGTGCATTCAAAGGCAGCGAACTGTATCTGCTTAGTCTTGTTTTTTTTTCGGGCAGAATTATCATTCTCAATATACTATGTATTTTTAATATAATCTAATTTAATTGGCTGAATTTAATGATATCAAATTTCGATTTGTAGGAATTCGTTGAGTTACTAATATTTAACGTAACTATTGTGAGTATAAGGTCTATGTATGCAGCCATATATTTATTTTTTACATGCATCATACTGATTTTTGGTGTTACCGATCACCCTATTCTCTAGACATAGATACGGCTGAACGTTTGTTTATTACATGCATACATGTGATGCCTACAAATAGGTTTTATGCCTAGTGGTAGTGATTACTCTATGGTAGTCATCTATAGTGAAGTAAAAAACATCTTTGGAGAATGTTCGTAAGTATGGCGAATTACGCGTGAATCAGTTGCAAATAATGCAAGGGAAAAGTACCTCATTCCTCATGACTCCTATTCAACCACATTCTCTCTTCGATGCTTTTAGTAAGTAATGGTTCATGGGTTGAATTTCAACCCTGGCGTGCTGGATACTGAACACACGCATAGATTTCCAACTGCAGTGTCCATGATAAGTGCAGTGATAGTACAAGATTAATTCTATGTGATGCTTCTTGTCAACCAGGATAAAATATAATCATGCATGCAATTTATGCCTCAAATTTTCAAATTTCTAAGATGCTAAACGATTAATTAATTGACCCTTCTATGACGAAGGATAATTTGGAATTTTTGCGTAAAATTCATATATATTAGGTAGAAAAAGTCAAAGAACGTGATTTGGAATTCTTTGCCGTTCCAATATTAGAACACGATGCATAAATGAGTTAAGAAGATTGAAATACTTAACGAAAACACCGAAAATTAAACTTTTTAGGAATCGCATCCTTTTGAAATCTAATTTCCGTATTTCGTCATTTATAAGACGCATTTTTTCTTTAAAAATGTCGGGTCTAAAAACAGGGTTCGTCTTATAGGGTATAAGTGATTATAGGGTGAATGCTAATTCCAACTTTCAATTTTTAAGTCAAAGAGAGCCTTATACATGGGGAGGAAAGTTCTTTTTCCCTAATTTCCGCCATTAAAACATGAAAAGTAGTATCAAGTTGTTTTCCAGTGTACGCAAGTTAAATGCTACAGAGACCTTTCCTCTAAAGCTAGATATCTTACTTATTTTTCGTTTTAATGTCCGCAGGTAACAGAGAAAACCGACCCGCGCCAAATAATGCCTATCTTGTTCCACTAAATTACAACTTCACCTCTCAAAAATGGCCTCTTTGAGAAAAATTCCCAACTTGTGGAAATATGACGGCCGGCCTCGCTTTTCCGAAACTTTCCACACTTTGTCAGGGACAAACTTGTGGGATTCCGTTAACATTTCATCGCAACGGGGGAAGAGCATTTCCCCGGAAAAATTTCGTAAGCACGAGGATTGCACGGAGAGCCAGCAGTTCCTCTGGTGTTCAATAAAGAAACCAGCATCCTTTGCTCATAGTAAGATAGTATAAAACCAAAGGGGAGGCTGCAAAGAGGAAGTTTGGGGAGAGGACTTTGAAAGCTTAATCTGTGAATCCGTTGGCACCGCATAATCGGTGAGTTGCCAATGGAAGCGTAACCTCGAATTCCCCGTTCTTCCAACACCTACGCACTTCCCTTAAAAAATAAACAAGTCTCCAGGGAGGGAAAAACCACTGATCAGCGGAATCCAAACCACGAGGGTAACCGCCCCTTTTGCTTTCGCATCATCCCCTGAATCCTTGCTTCTCCACGTCTCTCCAAAACAAGTAGAGAGTGCCATCAAACGGTGCTCATAAAGTCCTCTGAAAGACCATCGGAATCAGCTCGCTATAAGGATTCAATTCCGGAGAAAACAAAACCACGATTTAGATGCAAAACCTGATATTTACATTTGCCCATTGCTACCCCGCGAGCCGCCATACGGCGTATGGCAGTGTTGTGAAAACACCGAATTCCTTAATTGGTTATTGGTTTTTGTATATCCAGATAACACTACCTTCAAGAAGATACCAGTAACAACTAACCGTTCTCGCTATAAACCTAAAACATCTCGAGATCGTGCCCTATGAGTGCGGGAAAACAATGTCGCGTATTTCATTGTGCAAACCAGTGCTTTTAAAAATTGGAAACAGTTTGTGCCTACACCCCGTATTTTCCTAGCCAAGGGTTTTAATTATTCCTCATAAACTGATATCGAACCCATAATCTCCCTTAACGAAACGAGCCGCTTTGCGTTGTACGCGCTCTAGCTCCAAGATCAAACCATTCTCCTGTGAATTCCATATTTAGCAACAATACACAAGTAGCGGACGAACGAGCGAAAAATAAGCCCCCTCTTTGCCACTCGATTGATTCCCCCTGAGAACCTAATTCATATTCTCAAAGACCTATCAGCTGACCCGACTACTCCTTGAATGTGCATTTTGACGATACGTTACTATTGAAAAGGACTTCTAAATAGAATATTCTCTAGCGAGATATGGTGGAATTCCATTACAAATAAAATAATAACAATAACTTGTACTTTCCACAAATATATTTTGGTTAGCAACCAATGGTTTCGAACTTTCAGTTCATCTGAAAGTTCGAAACCATTGGTTGCTAACCAAAATATATTTGTGGAAAGTACGACTTCTAAATATTTATATTGACTTACGAATTCTAACGTTGAGCCACTAATGTGATAGTAGATTTGGCTAAAGCTACGGTTCGGTGACCGGGTCATGCTCATTGAATTTTTTTGTGTTAAGACCGAGCTGCCAATCTTCGCAACTTTTATAAATAAAATCCCCATAATATGAGTGCACGTGTATGTTCCGCATTTTGAATTTTACTGTGCGTAAGATTGTCGTCCGCAAAGAACATAACATTACTCTTTATCTGCTCGGGAAACACAAGACTCGTGTCCTCATCCTGCCATACTTTTTTCATGTCTTTTTTTTTCCTTGGAATTTTTCCTAGGTGCATGGCTTATCGCGTAAAGTTACCTTTTCCCTTTTCATTGATTACTCTTTACATTGTTCACTAAGGGGAAAATCAAGTTTTCATCACACAAAAAATTAACTTATTCATAAAATCAGTGAACTAAACACTTTGAATCCGGCGTAGAAATTCTTCTCTGCCTTCATAGGGAAAATCACTGGTTTTACGCGTGTTTATATTCGATCGAACCCAATGCTACATCTATAAATTTTGAGAGACGGCTTTAAATATTCCCCCATTCGTGGAATTTTATTCTCATGACAGAAAAGGGTATTCTATCGCCCCAATGATCTTTTTATGGGTTCTGCTGCTCATACATCTTATGAGACAGTGTCAGCCATTCGTTCGTCGTCAAGGAAAAGCATGTAAATCAGAAAGAAAACAGTCGAATCTGTTGTATTTTATGATTTTCTGTTCGGCGGATAAGAAAGCAACTTTTTATGGCGATAACAGGTTGTGTCTGAACGTGAAAATATAATCCATTTGATTCCTTGTTTGATGGAAAATAATCTTACAAAATGTTCAAGTGTATCTTGTATCTAGGATTTTGGACATTACTTGTAAAGTTATCACTTGAAATAAACATAGACGATGAAACGAATCGTATAGCCTTAATATACATTAATATTGGTCCTGATGTCTCGAAGTATTAGTACTGTTAAAAGTGGTCGATAACTACGGTCATTTCGCTCATATGCGCCCCCATTGGGAATCTAACCCGGGACAGCTTACACTAAAAGCGAAGGCGCTGTCAACTTGGCTAATCGTCGTATGGGATATTTATTTAACAGTAACTTTTCTCCATTTCCTCAGAAATAAATATACGCTATCGTTATCAAATTGAGTATCGTTTTTCTGAGTAGAGAAATATTCCATTGTTTCCGTTCAATTCGCACGCGTTATTCCATTGTTATTGTTAATTCTCTAATAGACGAAGGCGCTCCCAATTGTGTCAGTTTTAATAATTTGCTCGAAAACAAGTATTCAGACCATATTCCGAAAAACTATTAGCTGGTACTCGAACCCGAGACCTCAGTGTCAGCAAGTTAACGAAGCAACTAACACTCCCACAGATATCGGTAGATATATTCAAGATATTCTCCTTCGATGGTTCAAATTTCTCACAGATTTCAAATCAATTTAATATTTAATATATGTAAAACGTTAAATTCTCGTTCTTCATTCCTTTTCCCCCTCGTATTGCTTGTCAAACGTACGTTATTTAATATAAATTTGAGTTGGTCTAGGCATCTTTATCAACAAAAGTTCGACCGATTTAGGGAACAAACAACTGGTCATTCTGCAATTACTTCACTCAGGTGACTAAGCTATCGGTCACCAATATCACAAACAAACCAGAGAGGTGTTCACGCACACTTTGACGCAACTTCCCTTCGGAAAATCTCAGTGCGATAGCTTTGAAAGATGGCCGTTCGAAAGACATATCACTTTATTATTATTCGGCGCCTTTAAGTCATCGAAATTCAGCGCCCCCTATGAGGGGAAAGAGGAAGCAGTAGCACCGAGGAGTCCAACGAAAACTTTCCCCAATGACAAATGTGGTCAAAATAATTGGAGGAGGAAGCCTCATGTCCCCTCCCCCACGTCCATACCTTTCCACCATTCTTCCAAGGGACACACATCATCCGTGTCGAGAAGTTATTGGGAGCCATTTGTTTTGTAAAAAGTTTCGCGAAGAGAGACAGAGAGAGAGAAGGGAGAGGGCATAAGAAATAGAGACTTTCGTTAGAGGCCATTTTTTCCTGGGAAAACATGGAGTGGGTCATAAGACTATGAGGCATCTTCGCTCCTTTTACAACTCTTCGATCCAGAGTGTGTGTCCCTCCCTCGGAGATATCGATGCGTTCCAGATGAAAGGGTGTTATTGAAGGAAGGAGTAATAGCGGAAGGAAGACTTATAGGGAAGAGGCACAAGATGAAAACGCAGGAAAGGGTACGAGCTGGCGACGGGGGGACCAAATGGAAGGAAACTTATGATAAAAAATGTGAAAATAAAGAACGAGAAAGGGAGACGGACAGAAAAACGACTTCATCCAAAGGTTGCAATAAGACCTTTCTGCCTTCCCTTGCGTTTATCATTTAGAAGATAATGGAACTTTAAGATGAGTCTCCGTTACCTAGAGTAAACTTAACTGAATACAACCATAGCTCTCTAACTTTAAAGAATATTCCAGAAGGAAAAGAATTGACGAGAAAGTATTTTGATAAGGTAGTTAAAAATATAATGTAAAAAAATCATGAAAATGGAATGTTTCAATCCTCTAGTGAATGATACTTAATGACCGCATTATGATTTTCCTTGTGAATTACGCACGACGCCTGCGCAAACAAACTTTCATTCGAATGACGACGCTGCGTAATCCGTAAGAAAGTTTCATACAATATAATACCCGCCACGAAACGATTAACGGAACTTAATGACCGTCTGAGATAGTAAAATATCTTTTCATATAAACAATTTGATTCAAAAGAGAAAAAAATCAAAATTTGATGGAACTAGATTGAAATTGAAAATTCCTTATTTACTTTATGAAATGAAAAAATATCCGCATCTTTAGTAATACAACGCCATCCACCTTCGGGCGTGGGCAAGAAGAAACTAACTTAAAACGTTATTATCTTCCCATAGTATCAGCAGACATATAATTGACATTAGATATACAGACCCTGTAAATGTTCTATAAGACTTAATTCCTCAGTGGTGTTGTTTTATCAGTCCCCAGATGACATTGCGGCAGCAATTGTATACCTTCCTTAAAGATCAAGCGAAGTGCATTCAGAAACTTCGCTAGTTAGAGAGACCAACTTTGTTCCTTCGTATACATCATCACCTCGGTTCATTTCCAATTTCTCAATTCAATTCCCAACCAATAATCTCTTACGCACTTTGAATGGGAATGCGCTTAAGTGATAACTTTTCCTGGCAAAATTTACCACATTTCATTCAACATAAACGCAGAGGAAGAGTTGCCGCTTCTCTTTAACTGTTATCATTGCAAACTTATCGATTAAAATAAATTAAAAAGGGACGGCTCTTAAGTGAAAAGGTTAAAAGTTTATTACATGTCACGTTTCTATCCTGAGATGATACCTCCAGAAGTTTTACTCGAATGAAGCTGCCTGCATGAATGTCTTTCTTAATCTGTAGAGACGTAAATGAAGCCATATTCTTAAATCGTTACTTTTTTAGAATCCAATGCTTGAAATACTACGAAAATCTAGTATACATTAACTAGACGTACAAAAGGAGCTTGTATTCAGTACAGTAACCTGTATTCACTCAGAGTTTATAACCTTAAAACCTTTCTAAAGCATATCAAGTCAAAAGGAAACGAAATAAAAAAAATAATAAACACATTAGCACCTTAGAGGTTTATAAACACTTGAAGATTTCTTTTGTGGGGACCCCTTGAGGATGGAGGCTTTGTCTCCGAAGTGATCATTGGGCCTTCCCAAAAATTGGCAATCCGAGGCTTCCAGTGTGTCTCTGAGCGTGAGTTCCGTTTGCCGAAAGACGGCTTACGGAGTGTTTTTAATTCATAAACAGCCGTGTTCCAACATTCTTTTTATTACCACATTAGCACCTGCGTGAACGGTTAAAGTAAAGCGAAAAGTGCAACATTAAATTTAAGGTTTTAACGAGCATATGAAATTTGATCATATTCCGACCTCTGTTATATTCGGTATTTGCGTGCTTACCTACTCCGATTGAGATAAATAATTTAAAATGTTTATAATAATTAGAATTTTTAGAATAATATTTTTTTGAATCCAAGCATTAAAATGTAGTACAATTCAGCTAAAAATAATTTAAAGGCACAGAAATACTACTCTACTCGAACTCTGCAGTTGCGATAAATAGTAATTAATATTTTTATAATAATTAGAACTTACAGAATAATATTTTTTTAATCCAAGCATTAAAATGTAGTACAATTCAGCTGACAGAAGTTTATAGGCACAGAAATATGTTAGGCATGAGACAAAATCCCTTTCTATCATGTTTAATAGAAACATTACCATCTTAGATATTCTGTAGCTGATGCTTAAGAAGTTCAAGATTACCTTTTGTGCATACAAACAGGAGAAATATTTCAAAGAGAGAGGAAACATAAATCAGAACGTAGTTTATAAACGAAAGGGAAACGAAGATAAGAACTTGAATAGGAAGGAAATCTCAGAAATGAGAAAAGCGCGCAAAAGGAGGAAGGAAATGAATCTATGAAGGGGTGAGGTTCGTATTAAGGTTTCGAGATATGCGTGGCGATGTTTACGCATTGGAAGGAGGGAAGGATAAAAGATATTGTTTTCCGAGAAAATGGGTAAAGTTTCTGAGCACAGAATAGCCGAGGAAGTGGCTGTCATTCAAGCAAATTTTTTAAATCCTCAAAGTTTGGGTTGTGTTGGGAGATGAAGAATTATTCCATCAAATGGAATTTATGGGACGTTATATTTCATCCAAAGTCGTAAAAAAGACCAACTTTTGAAGACTAATTTTATTTGAGTTATCGTTTTGACAAAAAAATCTTTCAAATAAAACTTTTAAGTGTGAGTTTTGAAATGTAATTATAGCAAAGATTTCCAGACTAATGTAAGACCCAGTGTTGCATGTGTACGTAAATGAACTGTAATGAAGTTAACTTTAGAGCCGAATACTATTATGTATTTTGAGCTAAACTGAAGATTATAGTTGATATTTATGTTAATCAAACATGTGTGCATGTAGGAGATTAACTACAATCTTCACTTTAACTCTAAATAAACTACTGCAATATTGGAACCTAAAGTGAACGTTTAAGTCCATTATAAACATACATTACAACACCCAGCCTAAGTGCAATAAAATATACATGAACACTTTAAGACTTTTACGTTCTACATGACTGTAGCTCATTGAAAAATGTTTTGGAACAATTTCCGTGATTAAATCTGAATATTTAATTTCATTCTGGAATGTGTTTATTGCGATGATGCCACTAAATGAAAATGTTTCATATAACAATTCGAAAGCTTTACGCCTCCATCAGTACAGAATTGGATAGTGATTTTGAGAAAATCAGTAAAAGTAAATTATTGATTCCATAGTATCTTGTGGTTGGTCACATTTGGTTATCTATTCAGAATTGATGTATTTTGTATTAGTATATGAATTAGATGATCAAAAATACGATATATAGGGATAAATGAGGCATTGGAAGCAAAGAGGAAGTCTAAGACATTTTCGGGAACCTTAACTCAAAAAAATGTTGATGTATAATCTAGTGATTGCATTAAATAAAAAATGACAGCAAAACATCCCTCAGTTTCATACATTTAGGAATGTTTCCAGTTCATAGATCCGTTGTTTTCAGATATCTTTATTGAAAGATTGTAAGTATATCACTGCGTTGTTTAGCGAGGGTTTCTCAGAAGCTTCCGACAAGACTTCTCAAATTTATTCACACGTCTAATTCCTCCGAAACATCTCAAGTGCCGGAAAACGAGCGAAACTTTAGAACTTTCCAAGTAAAACGGAAAAGAGTCGAGGCGCGTGTCTGCGTGAGATAACGCATGCATTCACTCGTCCGTGATCGTGTTTTCTCTTCTCCAAGTGTTCTCGAGAGTCTGAAAGGGAACGATCTCGGATCTTGTCACCATTCACAATATCGACACGGAACGAATAAAGATGAGTGCGGAAGGGGAGTTGAGGAAGGAGAAGCTCTGATCCAATTCCTTTCCTCTCTTCACGCCATTACTGTAATGGCAGCACTTCGCAGATGTAAAAATATCGAAAGAAAAAATGAACCTGGAAACCGAAAGAAAAAGGAGTTTCTTCACTTCAAAAATAATCTCGTGCGATATTTTATTACTGCCCTTTCAGCCTACGTTTTATTTTTCATTTCTGTCCTTACCTTATCGATGATTTCGTCTATAATACTATATCACGCGCGTATTTACTCTTGAATGCACCTGTACACTACTATTTTAAAAATCTCATCAGACTGAGGTCGCTCCCATGCAACTATGGATGAAACTGCAAAAAGTGTCGCTTTTGAGTGCCTTGTTTTAAATATTTCTTCACGGTAAATTTAGTTATTTTTCTAATAACAAAAAAATACCAAAATACTATAGAATCAACTTAGGTTTTGTGTAAAAGTTGTTCAGATGCCTCGTGTATTAAGTTCACAATAAATTAACAAAGTTAAGTAAATTAAAAGGTACATAATAAAAAATTCGATGATATTGTTATTGACGATAACGCGTTGGCTTGAATTTACTCATAAATATCGCCATAGTAACAAATTAAAAAGAACTAAATTGAGAGAACTGCTTTTTTCCCAAGCTCAAGTCTTTTTCACCACGAAAATAACCTGAGAGGAAAATAGGTTTTATTTACACGCCAATTTTCTTGAGACAACTTCGTTTTCTATCTGCTCTTCACGGGAAAATATACTATTTAAGAAGAAAGTTTGCCTAAGACTTACGGCAGAAGTTTTTCGTACGAACACAGTAAAAAGTAAAAAAATACAAGCACTGCGGGGTAGAAGTTTGACGAAGATTACTTGTATATTCAACTTTTAGAGTATTCGTATCTTTATTTATTCAAGACTGATTTAAATGAGGAACGATAGAAAATGCTCCTACTTGAAGCAACTCTTCCGCTCGATGGAACTTTTGCTTCAACTTCCCGAATTCTAGGAATCTTCTCTTACGCAAGCCTTACTTAAATGAAGAGAGAAAATATACGATACTTGTGTGTCTTTTGCTTACGCAAAAACTTTGTAGTTCCAGAATTCGGCTCATACAATTTTCATGTTTCAAATGTTGGCATATAATAAAGCATAGTCTTCATATCTTCCAACGAATTAAACCTAGAAACTGTTTACCGAGTCATTAATGATAGGCTACGAATGGAAGACATTCTTTTGATATTCTGGTAGTTAAAGCTGACATTTAGAATAACTCTCATCATAGGAACGCAATATTTTGTTACTCACAGCTCCCACTTTTAATTTAACATAATTCATGCTCTGCGGCGGGTTTAAACTATCAGAAGCCTAGGCGTTAAGACCAGATTGAGGCCCCACCAGAAAATGCGAAAGAAAATATTGGAGTTTTCATAAAATACACAAATACATAAGCCGTAAAAATTTTAGTTGCTTCACTACGCCTAAAATAAACAAACTGTTGGATTTAAGTAGACTTTTTATAAATTGCTATGAATGATACATAGAATTTACGGTAGATAGAATTTTAATTTTATTAAAGGTATATATTTACATAAATTATGTTATATATTCCTTAAACTTACTCGAAAAATATAAGCAGAAAACATGAGCAGTTTGTTGTGTGCTGTTGAGAGTTGATAGGCGCAAACTATTTTGGCCTCCACCTGGACGAGGCCCTTCGGCTAGCGCCTGTTATTATAATAAGGGTCTATAATATTACCGTACTACTTGAGAATAGGTCGATCTCGTGTATAGGCCGACCCCCCGAATGTTTACTTAAATTTCCATTTTTCGCATATCTCATGTCTACGTCGACTCTATTTACTTTCGTGCACAGTCGTCTCATAAAAACTATGCAAATAATCTTCAAATGAAATTAATATTTGGTTAACCGTATACATTTGCTCATTTTCCAGCAGAATCACAACCGATGTTCAATCACTTGGTCACGCCGTATCACCAGCTTTTCGTTTAAAATATAAGTATTTTTTTATTAAAATAATAAAATAATTGTTATAGTAAATATACCTGATACTCACAAAACATCATCTTAAGATAAATTGTGAAGTTTTTATTTCGAAACGAGTAGAACTTTCTGGAGGACCCTAGTACTTGTAGTGTATTGATCGACCATAGATTTTTTCATTGAAATTTTGTATTTAAAGGTCGATCAATGCACAAGTATATACGGTAATTATAAACCCGCCCCTGCTTATACCCTGACTATATCATAATTTCGTTTAGCGCTAACAACAGCAAGGAAGGCAGCAATAGTCTCTGAGCAGTGTTATTCCTTTGTCGATCATTTCTCTTACTAAAATCGCTCTTCATATTCTGGAGAAAACTCTTCCCGCACCTGTGCCTTCCTTTCTTTCCATCTCACGCACTCCATTCCGCTGAACAAAAATGTATTCATTCCAATACTTGGAGAATGTGTGAGGCGGCGGATGGACTGCAAGTTATCTGCGAAGTCTCCTGGAATGGACTTCTCCGAATCAATAATAGAGCGTTTGTGCCTTCGAAAACAGGGGAAGCCGAAAAAAGAGCGTAATTCCGAGGAGGAGGAAAATATCACCAATTCATTTACACCTCTATATTTCCTTATGCGTCTCATTTTGTATTTCAATGTTATTTTATTCCTTGTTGCTTTATTATTTTCCGTTAGTTTTACTCGCAATCAATTTAATTTTATGTACATTCAACATACCTTCTTTTCTGTTTCTGTACTTTCTGTATGAACATGCATTTTTTCTTTTTTCTTAGGCTTGCTGCTGACCGTTTACTTTCTCTTATTTTCCCACCTTCTGAATTTCTGAATTAACTTCTTCTGAATTTTAATTGCTACTGTTGGTAGGTTACCGCATATTTTTCACGTCTCCCTTCTAATGGGCGTTTTCCTGCAGGTATTTAGTATTTTTCTCCAAAGCTTAGACTTGACTTTTCTTAAACCTATATAATATTTCATTTCTTTTATTAATTTCCTTTTTGTACCTCCAGAAAGTAGTCTCTTTCATTTAAATATTCAATGACTATAGGATACACGTAAGAAGGGACTGGGAAGTCTTAATCTCGCCCTTCAATACAGACGTTCTATTATTATTAAGTATAATGTGATCTGCTTTCCCTCTTTACGATAGAATTCGAGCACTGTTAATCGAAATACGCGAAATTTAACCATTTCTTTCGCCAATGCAACATCGTGTAGCTGATAAATGCTTACTGTTCACATCTTATGAACTTTATTCATAGAATTTCTGCTGTTAACTTTATTTACAATTAGCAAAAAGAAAGGAAAGAAAATCAAAGAGGTGGTGGTGTTTAAAATTCAACGTGAAGTGAATCGAAAGATGCTATTGATGTTAAATAGCTAGTGATGAACATCATAATCTGAATCGGGAGTTGGAAATATCGGAACTTGGTTTGGTTTACTTTTGAAAATTACAAGCATTAGTCTACAGATTGTTAGACTTATCCTTTAATAGAATACACGTCATGGGGCCAAATTAATTATTTAATAAACCGAAAATGTAAATTTAACTTTTATTAAGCATACACCTTGATAACGCTATGATCATTAACATTCAGAATGAATACCAGAGCATAGTTCTAGACGATGACTGAGAGGGCCTTAAATCCGGAATAAAATCCATTCATCCCAAATTTTGTCATCGACTATTGAAAACACAAGGGAATCCTCGTCGAAGAACTTCGGAGCTTGTTCCAAGCGCATATATCTGGGATAACAATCTAGATATTCAAATTGATTACGGAATCAAGTGCAGCGAGCTCATTCAGAAGAGGGAGGAACTTTGTCTTCTCCACAATCGCATGAGAATGCTTTTATTCGCAGAATCACTTCTCAAAAACTGTACTTGAAGATTCTATCGGATGGGCTTAGATAACTCACAGCTTTGCTATGAAAAATGCCTACCTTCCACGCATGACGACAATTTAAAAATGGATTTATTTTAGCAAATAACGATTCTTTAAATGACTGCAAATAAATTAATGGAATTAAAGAGCCTTCTATCGTCGCGTTTCACTGAAAAGAGATCAAGTAACTATTAATCTGTGGACAAAGGATATAGTTAACAGTAAATTTAATATGAATGATACATAGAATTTACGGTAGATAGAATTTTAATTTTATTAAAGGTATATATTTACATAAATTATGTTATATATTCCTTAAACTTACTCGAAAAATATAAGCAGAAAACATGAGCAGTTTGTTGTGTGCTGTTGAGAGTTGATAGGCGCAAACTATTTTGGCCTCCACCTGGACGAGGCCCTTCGGCTAGCGCCTGTTATTATAATAAGGGTCTATAATATTACCGTACTACTTGAGAATAGGTCGATCTCGTGTATAGGCCGACCCCCCGAATGTTTACTTAAATTTCCATTTTTCGCATATCTCATGTCTACGTCGACTCTATTTACTTTCGTGCACAGTCGTCTCATAAAAACTATGCAAATAATCTTCAAATGAAATTAATATTTGGTTAACCGTATACATTTGCTCATTTTCCAGCAGAATCACAACCGATGTTCAATCACTTGGTCACGCCGTATCACCAGCTTTTCGTTTAAAATATAAGTATTTTTTTATTAAAATAANATATTTTCGTCCTTGGCCTACTTTTTACAATCACGGAGAATTCTTTGGATTCTATCGAATTGGTGTCGTGTTCATCAATTAAATTTTATTTTCGACGCAAAGCTTTTATGTAAAATAGACGTCGAATATATTTTCATTAAATAAATCGATGCGCTTGAAATAAAATTTCCTTTCGAAATTAACGGAGGGCAAATAGATTTAATGGAATGCATTCAGCCCGCAGTTAAATTCGCTTACAAGTTCCAGTTTTAATGGGGAGAATTCAAATAAAATATTAACGAAATAACTAGTCAATCTACTCTCCCTCCAATCTTTCTGGTCCAGCTCATGAAATATATTCATATGGTGAAGAAGGCAAAAGGAGAAAGATAAATGTATCACTCTAGTACATAGATAGATAGATGGGCATCATGCAATAGGAATGCTAAAAATGTACCATTACATCAGTCTTGTGGAGATTCTTGCGAAACATTTTCCACCCACGAAAGTCTATGAAGATTCCCTACAACAGGTTCGCTACCAAAAATTTTGCTAAAAAGGCTTCGTTACAGAACGTTTTCGCTACAGAAAAGTTCGCTACAGAGAATTTTCGCTACAAAAAATCCGCTACAAACGAAAACGCCTGTTAGCGAAAAACTTTTGTTTAGAAAACGCTCGGTAGCGAAAAATATTTAAGCGGAAACTCTTTGAAGCGAAAAAAAAATTGTCACGGAAACCCTTCGCAGCGAAAAACATTTGTCCCGAAAACTCTTTGTTGCACAGTATTTTTGTCTCAAAAACGCCTTTTAGCGGAAACCTAGGTAGCAAAACTGTAACTGTACCGAAAATGTAGATGCCACGAATATATTGTAGCGAATCTTCCGGATCCCAATAAGGGAACCAAAAAAATTATTAAAACCCGTTCCTTTGACGAGAGACATTGAAAAGGTCGGAAAATCTCGACAGACAAATTCGGACGAAGAACGCAAAAGGGGAACAGTGCAAGAACAGCAAAATGAAGGGCGTTTAATTTTTGAAATCCATTTTGCATAAACCTCGATACGTGAATCCATTCATTTCTGCTCAAAAGCGAAAAATGAAAAAGAGGGGCTTTCATATCTGCGGGAGGCCTATCGCACATGACAGGGCCATTACGTGATTTGATTCGACAAATGGCTTTTCAAAAATCACTCCACATCGAATAATTAATCGAGAAACAGAATTGCTATGTTTCTCGATTTCATTTTCCTCGCAAGCCCTTCCGTTTCTCCGACCCCCTCTGCGCGGATCCTCCTAAATAAATGGACCCTTTGCCCCCCCCCCCCCCAACATTCAATCACTGCACATCCCCGTCCCCGGTTATGCTTTTCCAAACGTCAGACGGAGATGTCATTAGCGATACGTAAAGAAACGCGAAGCTCCCACTGATCGGACTCGAAATGACGAGAAGGAAGGAAACCAAGTGTGTCATACACTGATTGAATCGCCCATATCTGCGCCTTCATATCCACTCCTATTCCATCCACTCCTCATTACTGATGCGTTTTTTCCAAATTTATCATTCGGATGTGCGTGCGGATGGCACACTTGCGTTGACGTGGATCTCCTCGGTGACGAATAATTGTTTAGGCCTTAATTTATATTTAAATAAGCACGCATCGAAATTTTCCCATAGTTGGACGTTATTTAGAACTCCATTTATCGAAATTAAAGTTTAATCATCTTTACCTCTAAGTTAAGTTGAAATTATCATTATACTACCGATTTTTAATTCCGATACTTCCAGGATCTACTTAGAAATATTATCTCGTATTCTTAGACCTAATACATCCTTAGAAATAGGAGAAATTCCGCTCAGGAAAAATAGAAACATGGAAATTCGAAGAGTTTTAATTATTTAAATATCCAAGCTACTTTAAAATTATAATTTTCCTATCGAATTTTAATCCCGATACATACAGGATCTCTCTAGTTTGTTTTATTAATCTATCGGGCGAGATTCTAAGTTAGGAAAACAAAACATCAACTCGCATTCTTACGTCATGTACATCCTTATAAATTCCAGTCAGGAGTCAAAGAAGCATGCATTTTCGATGATGACATTTCGAATGAACATTCGATGAGTATGAAAGTTCTGATGTAATTGGTAAATAAGACGTTACTATGGCCGGATAAATGCAAGTTATGTCACTGGTACCCGGGCGAAAGAAATTGTCATCTCTCACACGATTTTATAAAGTAGATTTAATAGTTGTATGTACTAATACATTAAAACAGATTAGTCAATAAAAGTTTCTTATGATGTATTTCTACCTTTGCAATTTGCGTTATGCATTCAGTTAAAACAAAGAAAGTTTTACTCTAACCTTCGACGGAATCAAGCAATCATCCCCAGAATTTTTGCAACGTAATACGTATCGCGTAATGTAATACATTTCTTAGAATACTTACGTCAAATGAATTAAATAATTTGCCACTAACGGATAACAGTCTCGAAAATATAGTGTACTAGATGAAGTGCCCGTTGATTCTCAACGGGGAAAATAGATGTCGGATTAAATATAGTATACCTACTTGTATATAAGAGAAAATAACATCTTGCATCTTAGTTTAGTCCAATGGAACTGGTTATTGAAAACAAAAATTTTCTAATCAAAGTTCGAGGCCGAAATCTACAATCAACAATAAGAATGTGAATCATTATGGAACTTCCCTCTTATTATTAACATGTCTCAAAGTAATGGTTAAGTTTGCAAGATTTTCAACTTCCGATTCTGGTAACTTTAATCGTATAATTGTCAAGAGTCCGAAATGATAAATAAAAAGTTACTCCT
>KZ308262.1:667194-699888 GCA_000376725.2 Ladona fulva
AAATTGCTTCAAACATTAATCAATTCTCCATCTGCTGCAGTCGTGGGATGATGCTAGTCCCATATTCAGCAATAGGTCTAACCAGAGTTATGAATAAGTTCCTTAGTACTGAAATATCATTGAAGCCTTTGGTAAACCTGGAAATACAGCCTAATAACTTGAAAGATATATTAACCACAGTATGTATATGAGGATCAAAATTTAGTTAGTTGTAAATATTACCCCTACATCTCTTATTAACTCTGTTCCACTAAGGAACTTGTTGTTAATTTATAGTTATATAAGATACACATAAATAAGTCATTGATAAGAATTTACTAATGTTTACAGACACTGTATTATCATTACACAAGGTGAGAAACTTATATAAGCTGTAATGGACTACTAAGCAGTCATCCAAGGTCTTTAGGGGAAGATAAATGTTTAAGTCGAAAGCAATTTTAGCTAATTCAAGACTGTCACCAACATCATTAATAAATAAATTAGAAAGAATAGAACAGCATTGAAGGAAAGCGTTATATTGGGACTAATTCACCATGGTGTGACTCTTAAAACTCCTTACATACATTAATATTATGAATCTAGCCACACATGATTAGAAACATGTAATATATACAATTTTCTGTTTTTTTCAGGTATGTTGTCCTTGTTACTGCTGATGTCTTCACGATAATACTGCGTGAGTTACAAAGCTTTCCTTTTATTCATATTACTGTACTATTGCGTCGCGTGGCTCAATCTTTAGGATGTTTACAATATTGTCCACCTAAAATAAGAGACTTAGGAGTTCGCAGTATTTTTCGAAGCGCGCCGTCGTTGGTCGTCGGGGGAACGCTGTCTTCCCCAGATCCTCGAAGAACTGCTCAGGTGCGACGGGGACGCCGTCTTTCGCTCACCGGTGGAACCCACAACCTCTTGGTATTCCTCAATCATACAAGACGCTGCTCCCAATCTCCCTAACTAGCCCTCTTCCCTTAATCCGAAGAGGGAGGGGCTGACCCCCTGAGGACCCGGCCTTCCCCCGGGCACGTCTGCCCCTCTTCAGCGTCAAGGTTTTAAGGAATCGGGAGGATAAGGGATAGGAATATCCTGAGGGAACAAAGGGCTAATTAAAGCGAACCAATCACATCGTCGCGTTGAATGGCAGTTGTGAGGGAGTTTTCGAATGGAAGAGATCTCTCTACAATCGAAGGGTTTGCAGGCACCGCAATTTGATTCTCCTGAGGGAAGACTTCCCTCTTATCTTGTGCCCTCAATACCTTTCCCGGATCACCTCTCTGTCTCCGAAGAGACGGAAAATAAAGGAGTCCCCGAGATAAATACTTACACCGTACATTTATGAAAGAAACACTTATTAATCACGTCTGACTCAAAGGCTTTCATTAGACATCCAATCATCTAGCACTTTCTTCGAGTCATCTATCGACTTTTCCCTCTTAGAAATCACAAGCTGAGCTGCGGCGACTGTCGGTTTCTCTGTGTATCTTTAGTCGTCAGAGAAAATATCTTAAGCTCCTTAGTTTATCCAAAAAACCCTCTATCAGGCAATAATAATATCAGGCTAGAAAAATATCTGACTAAAATAGCATTTAGTCGTTGAGGGATTTTTTTTATCACTACATTTACTTAGCGAACATTTCTACCAACATCAGCAATATGGGTTGTTTAGATGCACCACACATTGTGTTATTATCTCTACACTATATTCACATTTGCTCTCCGTTTTTAGTAAATCTCCCATCACCGTCAAATACGAGTAATGACAAACTCATCCACTCCATGTTCTACTTTCCCCTGCACCACTAATTATGCAAATTCAATCATACATTTTCATTCTTCTTGAAGGAAAGTTTTACCAGATTACAAAAAGAGGCTCTTCCAATGTTTTAGCAACAATTCTTGAAATTGATTTGAGAAAAACCCACGTAAATGATTGTGAAATCTTTTTACAAGGAAATAACAACGCTCATATCGTTAGAAACGAAGTGGGGAAATAAACATTCGAGCTTTGTTCTCAAACAGTTGATACCCATTTTTATTACCATGGATCAATTTAATTGTCTAATTAATATATTCAATTTTACATAAAAACATCTGAAATAGTTTTTAAGTGTTACATAATGAAATATTGATCCTGATAAAAATATTAGACAGCAGACGGTAATTGTCTCAGGTAAACGATTCTTCGATATGAGAAATTTCATTGTGTAAATTAAACATTGGAATCGCCATTTATAAATTAATTTCGGAATTTCTTAATTGAACGATCTTAAAATATTGTGATTAGTTTTGGGTGCAGTGAACGAAACTGGTGAATGTTTTGTTCCGTGGAATTGCTAGGATGATGAATTCAAAGTTAAGCTTGAGAAAATTTGCTTTTCCTAATACATTTTTCAATTTAGTATACCTTTTACTTTCACATCTCATGAACGATACAAAATACTGCCACTAATAGAAAATGAGAGAAGAAAACTGGTATTTGTCTGACAGAGGCCTCTCCTCGAAAATTTACTAACATATTATTTCTGAAATAACCGTAGGCAATGTTTTTTTGAGTAAAGCAGAAATTAATGGAAAAAATTCTGAAAGAGAAAAAATCAATGGAAAGTGACCGCAAGTCAGGAACAAAATCTCAGAAGTGTCTTCCTTCTCAAACCAAGAATGATTTTGCTTTAATCCTCTCGCAAGGGAAAGAGGTTTGGGATTAATGGATTAAAGAGTTCTCGAGCGGGAAAAGGATTGTCTAAAAAGAGTGAGAAAATTAAAGATCACTAAGCTATTCGTAGAATGTTCATCCTAAAACGCCATCCTTGATGATTTATGCCGCTTTACCACGCCCGTGGGATACTCTTAATTGAAAATGGCAAAACTGATTCGGTGTAAAATGAAGAGTGAAAGGTCATTGGCTGAAGCATTTAGTCTGGATTAGGATTATGGGATAAAGAAACCTTAGGCTTAAACATTAAGCTGAGAAGAGTAACTTCTCACCGGAAAGGGTTAGAATACATTTAGGATATAAAATTTCCCTTTAAGGAGATTCATGAACAGGTCCGTGGAGGAAAGTTTCGCTAGAGAAGCAACATTAAGTCAGCGAGTGGCATTGTTTATAGAACATTTCTGTTGATAAATTACGGTCCCCAGCTATAAAGTGTCAACAAAATGTTACAATGTGCAGATGTTAATTGGAACTCAGTTGATTCTATGAGGAATAGGTTTGCATTCACGCAGCGTAAGTTTCTGAGAGAGAAGTATCACATTCGCTGTAGACCTAATGGTTTACTGTTACAAACACTGTATCCGTTTTAACTTTTACTTTCCCGCATGAAAGGTCTTCTGTGGTAGAAGTAAAAGTTGTAATGGATACCGCCTCTACTTCCTCTTAACTCTATGCAGATTTCCTTCCACAAAGAGATTAAACGTTTTCGTCTCGTGGGACTAACGTGTTAGGCGAAATTTCTATTTATTAAAATGTAGTCCGGCTTGAAAATCGTGGAAAGGTACCAAAATGCTGTAATGGTATCCGGTTCGATCCCAACTGAGTCAAAAGACTCTTGCAAGAAATGCATGTCTTTTTTACGTTTGTATGCATTATTTCCTTTGCAACATTAAATTAGAAAGAATAGTCACACGAAATCGAGGCAAGAACCTAAAGAAGAGATGTTGAATAAAGTTCCTTATTTCGGTCGCGATTGTAGATAAGATAGCTCAAGCATTTTGTCGTAGGACCACGTAGGATTTTAGACGCATATAGAAGTAACGACAAGAATTTACAACAGAATATTTGTAGAGGAGTCATTTTTTGAGAATGCAGCATTTAAAGTAACGATGAGAGATCTCTTGGTCAAACTTACTACCGTGTAGAAGTGTGTTTAATCGATTTAACTTCCTATAGAGCCTCAACACTCAGATACAGACCTATGTACGAGTATAAGAGTTCCAAGAAGAGTACCGAATACCCTGATTTAAAACTGTATATACTATTACAATGTTACTAGAGAACTTATAGTTCATATTAAAGAAAGCATTTTCGTAACTACGTAGGGCAAATATATACTGTACATTTTAACATAAACGTATAAGAAATGTTCACTTGATTATCCAGGGTTAACTCTGATGAAAAAACACTAGAAAATGATCACCGATAAAGGATTTTGTTAAACAACGTGAAGATTTCAGGTGGAGATACAGAAAATACGATGCATTGAAGTGGAAGGGGAAGAAGTGGATAAATGCGTGGGGAGGTTGAAGAGGGGTTGGTGAGAATGAGGGGGTGAAAGAGGTGCCTTCCGCCACTCATCTCGGATCGATGTTATTCGCATGGGAAACAGGTCTTAAGGGAGTTAAGATGAGAGGGTTACGGAGGCGAGATAAACGACTTTATTACGGAGGAATTGAAAGTCACGAGTACCAACTTACATCCAAACCAAGCCACAAATATATACATCATTTTCAGGCTATTACTTTTTGGAGTAAACAAGATAAAAACCTGGCTTATACGCAATTCTTCATACTTGACTAACAAAAAACTCATACTTAAACCTTATTCATGAACATTCTGATGAATTCCCTTCCATAATTTAAGGTAAATGCGTACCTTCTCCTCGATATATTATTTCTTTTACATTCTCCCTTTCACCCTACCAGTATCTTCCTTCCTTGCTACAATTTTTATTTTACGTCCACCCATGCTTTTCTATCGAGCCAACTTACCCTTTCCATTCTAAGCCATAACCACAGCTCAAAGGCCTCTAATTTTTTGATGTCCTATATTCGTAAGGTTCACGTTTCACACCCATACAGCAATACACTCCATATATACCTACTGATAAAATATCGTTATCACGTAACTACCATTACTGACATCGGTTTTCTTCCGGGATCTTGAAAACATCATAAATATTGCTAACACCATAAACGTTAGCGGTATTCCATTAAAATAACCACTCGCATAGTAAATATACTATTTATGAAAGTGAGAGAAATTTTATTAGAAAAATGGAATTGTATTCTATTTAATATTCAGAAAATTCATAACCAATATCTATTAAAATTTTTTGGGGATTCAGAGTAAAGAATATTCAGAGTAAAGAATATTACGCCACAGTTTGCTGACTTTTCAAAACAAGCCAACAGCTTAGCGTGTGACGAAAGGCCCGAACTTATACCTATTGGAGGAGTTTTTCTACGGTTATTTCGCAACTTCGGCATTTTTACGACAACATTTCATTCACGAGAGTTAACGTAGGTGCTAGAATCATTGCTACTTTAAGATGCATTATAAATACATTTTCCCAAAAAAAAACATATTTTAACATGGGTTAGATGGAAGAGCAGACTTTAAGTCTCAGATTTGCCAAAATAAAGTTGTTTTATTATGATTATTGTTTTGTTTTTGGTTTTAATGTTCACTTCTCAGTCACAGGGGTGAAAACATTTACCTATCCCGGGTGTATTTCGATGAAGATTTTGTTATTGTATTATATTGTGTCGCGGGTTGCTAATCTTTAGAAGCTTTTCTGGTAGAGTTTTAGGAACCACACCCGATGCAGAAGAAACGGTTGGTGACGAAGGCTTGTTGCAACACCTTTTTCATTTCTTTAGCAAATTCCCAATATTATTTAATTTTATATGATGTTGCAGGTGATGCGTATTTGGAATGGTAAACATTATTTTCTTTTATCGCATGAGAATTGTATGTTACCTTTTATTATTATTGAGTTTATGATTACGCTAAAGTCACTTATGTATTGCAAATACACACGGAGAGTTCGATAAAACACTACTCCCAGGTCACATCACCACGGGAGAGAAAATATCAGAGTAGGGGTCTTCCATCTAATCCGGGACAAGTGACTGCTCCACATCAACCCTTAACTCTATTTAGGGTTTAGAAAATTCGAGGGGAACAGAGGATTGAAAGAGAACCACTAAGGTGTGCGGGAAAGGCTAAGTGCTGTGCTCCTAGGGGATTTTGAATGATGGGGCGAAGGGATGGAAATAATGGGTGGGAAAAGGGTTGGAAATTGGGGAGAAGGGCAGGTCTAAGATGAGGATCGCTAAGATCCCGAAAGTCTTCAGAGGGTAGAGTTTCTTTGGGATAAAGTGGGAAGGGGAGAAAGTTTGGTGAGGAGGGTTCTTGGTGGGTGGAGGATTGTAAGGTTTTTTAAGGGAGAGGTGTTGGAGGAGGAAGGGTTGCAGAGAAGAGGAAATTGGATTTGGTGGGTGATGCGATCAAGGCGCGAGTCCGTGTTTCGGTTTCGCCTCCGCGAGACAATGGAGTTTTAAATGATTGCAGAGGAGCGAGTTTAAAGCAAACCGGGGTTATTTATCCACGACTGCGTGAATTAAGGTTTCATTTCCACGGAATTGAACCCCGACTCCCGATTGGATAGGGAAGGAATGGGTGAATTATTGAATCGGGATTTTACCTCCGCCCTATTGTTGGAGGGAATTGGCGGTCTATTTTATTAAGGATATCCTTAGTATTTGCGACGGAAGGAAAGTACTTTTCGGGAAGTGGTTTTACTAATTCATGCTCATTACAGCCATCTGCTGCTTCGAGAACGTTTTACGTTCGGACGGAATTCGTTGTGCAAAGGCTGTATTTTTCATTCTATAAAAGGAGAATGTAACCTTTCGATTCTGTTACATTTGGAAGCTTTTCATTGAAGTATTGCTACAAACGGAGAAGGAAGAAACCATCAATTGCAATTCCAAAACCTTTAATTCCTCTTTGTGATTTGAAATACGTCGGAATGAAGAGAAGTTCACCGATATATACGATAAAACACAGGCAGAGATAAGTTATATGTGACTCGTCAGATCTTTCTCTGCATGCTGTACTGTTACAATATGATACATTTCAATCACAGAAGTTACATGCTGGTAACTTATTTAATAAAACAGTGTAAATATCGCGAATAAAGCCAAAACAGGATTTAAAATTAAGTTAGGTGGAATATACCTCATACTACTAGATATCAATGATTCATCATTTCGTGAAAACCTTACCAAATGGTTATGTCATGGTATTTTCAACAGTTAAATAGAAGAAATTTCGAGACTTGGAATAGTAATTAAGAAGAATTCTCGAAAACCTTTGCGCTAACGCTTATTCAAAACACAATGGTATATTGGTTAACCACCGGAATCCATTCCAAAATTGTCGTGGTTAAACAGATTCGTCGTTTTCCAACGCGCAATTTCCCACAACCATACTGAAAGTCAAATATGCAGATAAAACTCATTTCAAGGTAATTAAAATATGGCACATATAATTAGTTCAATTATATTTGCAACAGAATTATCATCATTAGAATTAATAATTCCAAAATATGATTTTCATTGTCAATCTTCACCAGAAGGCGTCATAAACCAAGGCTCGCGTTGTTACCCAAAACATATTTAGATCACAGCGACAAGTCGTTAGCCAAGTACGTCGTTAACTAAGGTTGTCGCTAATCAAATGTAATAATATTATTTTAGCTTGTATAGTTTCAGGGAAATAGGAATGAGGCGTATGCTTGGCTAGAGCATCCGACTAGATCGGCGGAAGATTTGGGTTCGAGTCCCGATCACGTCAGATGTTTTCAGCTTTGTGAAGTACGATATATGTTGTCCGTTCTTCATTGCCATCTCGCCTTTAGTTTCTATTCTTAATTTTTTTAGTCGTTATTTAAACGTACCGTCCGACTTAATGTATTCTCAACTCGTCTCCTTTAAATATCAACCCTTTATGGCGATTCAATCAATTCTTAACTCCATCTTTCTCTCTCTCCTGCCATTCCTTCTTCTTCAATATCCTTCCTCCGCCATTCCGTCGACCTTTCACCCTTTCCTGCCGTGCGCCCCGCGATCGACACGGCCGTTGCGTGCGCCGCGTCACTGCGTGAGCATAAGTCACTCAAATGAAGTGCCTTCCCATTTCCCCTGCCGAGGAAAATATTGCCACGGGAAATTCGAGGAGTCGAAATTTTCGAAATTTCTTGAGCCTCGACTTTCTTTTATTATTCGGAGGAAAAGAAGGAAAAAACGCTACCAAAGAGATGAAGTGAGCGAAGGTCGAAAGGTCAAAGGCTGCGTTACCTCATATTAATTAAATGCAGGTCCCGAAAGAATAATGTTTCTTTTATTTCCATTCATTATTTATTTTTCTTGCACCCCAGTAAGAGAAGTTGATACTGTCTAGTCCCAAAAACATTTTTATTAGGTATTATATTGTGCTAAGTTAGTGTGAAGATTTGTTATCCGTTGGTTCCTTTCAATGTCTATCGAAGCTTAATCTAGTTCTGCGTGGAATTTCAAAATGGCAAAATTAACAATACATCACTGTGAATAAAAATAACAGAGATAATATTATTCTTACCATTCGATACGAATCCGAGACATGAAAAACCTAAGTGAATTTTTTATTATTTAACGAAATTATGATGGAGAGGATTTCAGTTGCCATGGCTATGTTATTTAACAATTCAACCTCCGTCAGAGGTGTTTGTTGGTTATTGGTGGACCAGTAGTGCATGAAATATACTATATATTCCCCATTAAAGTTTGTTATTCAGTGAAACTACATTCGCGGAAGACGTAATCGGTATTATGCGACCCCCTTCTGCTACTTCGGCCGATCCGAAAATGAGCGTAAAATCAGGTAAATAGATATTTGCTTTAGGGACTCAGTCTTTCCCCAAAAGATACGCGATAACAATAAGCTAAAGAGTTAATTGGAACGCTTGGTGTTTACACCCCCTGCCACGCGCCGAAAAGAGGCTTGCTTTTATGTAAACGAAAATACCAATCTCTCTCTAAATATTTTTAATAAAGGGAAGTTGTATCGATCAAAGTTCCAGGAACTTAGTTATAAGTATGCCAAGTAATCTCCTTCAAATGAAAACACAACAACAAGAGTTTTTTGGCATTTATTTATTTACTTAATATTTTTGACCACAACCTACTTAACAATTTGGTCAGTGGACCAACAGTCGAGGGTACGTAAGAAAATGTTACTAAAATTTGCCCTAAAACAACTAAAAGTTGGGACGAAAACTTTTCGAAAAACTGGCGTAGTCAGTGCACATTTTTTCTGGCACAGTTATAAATAAGTATCTATACAGAACACAGTTACAATCGATTATAATTTATTGTTACATAATATTACGCATTGTTCATAAAATACCTCAAAATATAGTGGTAAAATTATTATGATATACTACGATTATAAAAGCGATCAAAAATTAAGGATGATACTATATACAAACAATTTAAAGTTTATCAATTTTTTAAAGCTTCTCTTTTAAATTTTTAACATTTTTCAGCGTTGGAATGATAATAATAATAAGGTCTTTATTAAAGGCGAGATTGAGAGACTGAAAAGTCTCTTCTTCCATCTAACCTTGAGTCAATGATTTTATGTACATGAAGACTTGTGTGTAGGTGAAAAGAAATAGAGAGGAAAACTTTAGAAGGAGTGGATGTAAAAAAAAAACCTAAGGTGATATCTTAGGAAAAAATATCCACAGCAGGAAAACACCCTCAGAGAAGGGGGGTGTGAAAAACCTGCGCAAACCTACTGATAGTTCATGCTAAAAGATGATTAAGAAAGCTGTGTATAAGAAGAAAATTACAAAATCAATAGTAATATAACAAAATTACAAATTAATAATAAAATAAAATCATAAACAGGAAAAACTGCAATAATAAACCATGAGGAAATAATTGATAAAACAGAAACATCAGATAAAACATTCAAACGAAATTACAAAAATAAAATAACATAAAAAAATGTGGTAACTGCAAGAATACACTATGAGAAACTGGTAAATATCGAATGAGTTTTCCAGGTAAAATGTTCTATTCCCTTATGCCTCTATTGATAAAGGAATATTTCGCCACATCGGATTGAAATATGATAATTGTTTGCATCCCAAATTGGCATCTGCGAATGCTATGTCCTGAAAAAAAGTATGACGTTCGGTGAACACATCGTAGGTAGTTTAAGTATTTCGCCAAGGATGAAAAAAATATTCTGTCTTATAAATACCAGAACTTTAAAACAAAAGATACTAATTTCGATAACATGCTGCTTCGCGAAGTGTTTTTAAAATGTATCGTTCCTAACCGAAACGTGTTCCGATTTCACCTTTGTTTTACTGACTAAAAAACGGAAAATCTCAAATATCAGATTAATCATTGAAACTGAAAAATTGAATCGGTGAGATTTTGAAGCCGTAAAAACGAGATATCCGATCGAACTCCAGAAACGAAAACGATTTCAATATTTATTTTACCGCATTCTCTGAACACTCCGAATCAAGTTCCTTTACACATTTTAGTTGAACAAGATCGCTACGTAGCTGCGGCGGATATCGCGAGACGTTTTCAAAGCCGGAATTTTCAAGTGTGTGCAATTTGCGGATGTGAATGCTTCCTACTCAGCGATGATTATAATAAGCACGTTTCAGAGAGCCCAATGTTATTCATCCCAAATTGCACGGAACCCGTCAAAGAAGTTGGGAGTTGAAAGACGCAGACACACAGATACGCCTATTAGGAGTTTCTCTTCGCCAACAACGCCTAATGAAACTTTGTCTGATGACGCTTTGGCACGAGGAAACCGGGTCGAGGATGCATTGAAGGGAGGAGCGCACATGTTTTATATTTAGTTTTCCTTTTCATGGCGCGCATTTGCAACCATTTTCAGTCGATACTGCTGCCCTCTCCGCCGCTCGACGCGTTCGAGAAACTTCGATATCTCTCACAGTTATGAAGTGCAGCGTGAGAAATTAAAATAATCCAATTGATATGGACGTATTCTTGCAGCGTCGTAATTGGACAATTCATATTGAATTTTACATTTTTTAAAAGAATGCAAAATCAATTTTTCATGTAAATAAGTTAATCCTGTATTTACAAATATTTCTTTGAGTTTGTTGTGTTGATTTGTTGCTAGGGCACACATTCGTGTCAGTGGTGTAGTGAGAGGTTAAATTCTTTCAGAAAGATATCAAAATCTACTTTCCCAATCTCGATAAGATCAATTATTTTGCTACATAACCGCGTAAATCTCGTTTTCTATCCATTTAATGTTTTTGAAGGGAATCTATTTTAACATCTCTTGTGAGATGTAGCGTGCATGATTATACCGGCCCCTGAAAGGTACGCATGTTTTCGTTCTCACAACTGTCTAGAACCCACATACATACGATATATCCTGGCTGGCCTCGTACTAATTGGTGTATATAATCATCAATATTCTCTGCGTTAAATAAAAAAATATTATGAAATATCTCTAAAAGTTATGCTTCTTGTAATGCGCAGCTATATCTAGCACTTTCTTGAACAGAAAATATTGCTCGCCTTTATGACGAAAATTCAAGGATTTATGTACAGGAAAACGGGTAAGGGTGATTTTGCGCAAGATGGTGCACACCCAGGAAAAATCACAAGGAAGAATGGATTTGAAAAAAGACTGACGGGTATCCATGTCATAATTTGAATCGTTGAAAATAATGCTCAATATAATAAAGCTAATTCATGCTTTGATTAAATACATTGTAGAACAAGAACATTATACATTTACAAAGACGTATGTACAATGAATTATAAACCTATACACGTTGAAGGAAAAATCCTGTACAAGATCTTTTCGTTGCCACCAAAACTAAGAAAACGTAAATGCAATATCAATGAAATTTTGATGATCAGATCGGATGGATCGTTGTATATATTCAGAATCAACGAACCTTTAATTCGTGTAATCCAAAGCGTTTCAACAAAAGCCTCAAAGAAGTTGCATCTACAAATATACCGTAATAGGACTGCATTATTTCCAGTGCATCGCGTTAACCAACCACTTCAAAGCTCTACCTTCCATATTTACACGTTGTGAATGGCACCTTCAAAAGGAAAAACCCTTAACCGATAGAGGTACAGAGTTCGAAAGAAAATAATCCCTGCACTCGTATAGACCTCGCGTACCATACTTCCGATAATCGACGGCAGCAATCCTATTTGAATCCTTTTTCGCCATTTTTCGGATACGACCCGCCATCGACGCTTTTAACTCTATGTTTACGGGAATATCTTCTTGCTCGTGCATTTCTATTCATCGGCGAATGATACCCTTTTGAATTATTCTCTCCGCTCCAAATAAATTGAACGAAACCCTTTCGTTTCTTCCGCGGCGAATTTGCATACATCGTCTGCAGTGGAGTGCGCTTTTCGAAGATAAACAAACAAGGCTGGGGCAGAGAAAGGACCGAGGGCTTTCATAGGCGATGGAGGAAATATAAAAAGAATAAATAGCAGCTGAGAGAGACTGCGGTTGTGAATCAAGAGTCGAATGAATTCGAGTGGAATTTCGCGTTTTGTTAATGAGTAAATGGCAGGAGACTCTAAATATACTCGTAATCCAGCGTAAGCTAAAGAAAGATGTAATTCCTTGATCGATTTTGGAAGATTTTGCACTTTCGTGAAACCCTCGCTATGCCAGTGTAATATCTCCCAAGAGGAATGTTAACTCCTCTTCCAATTGGCATGAATATTACAAGTTCAGCGAATTTGATCGACCCGAAGGAGTAACAGTCCAAAGAAGAGCGTCGACTCCTGCGATGAATCATTAACTTTTCTGCAGAGCAGTTGCTCCCCAGTTTATTCACGACGCTTAGTCAGCATCGTGTCCCCAGCAATCGAACTCAGGACCGCATTCGCTGAGGGCGATCGCGTTGCCGTTATCGCCATCCGGAGGGTTTTGATTTTATTTATTTATTATACGTTTACACTGCAGAAAGACGATACATTAAGTGAAGACGTCAATTTTCACATAATTGAACAAGTAACTCAAATAATCTTACAACGTTTTACATAAATACATCTAAAGCGTATAAAAATCTAGATTACGTGAGGAGAAACTTAGGCGGAAGTAGTAGGAAAGCGAAAGAGAGGATAAAAAGTAATAGGGAATATGCGATAAATGTATGGGATCCGTATGATAATATTAAAATTAAAATGATGGAGAAAGTGCGACGTAAATCTGCTAGATATGTACCACGGAGAAAGAAGATAGCGACACACATATGCTAGAAATTCTAGGTTGGAAAAAGTTAGAAAAAAGGCATTAGGTAAATCAACTGGTAGGAATATTTCAGGTGATAAACGGTGGCGAGGCTTGGAATGAATTGAGAAGCAAAATAGAAGAACCGATTTATATTGCTCGAGGGGGTCATAAGCAGAAGTTAAAACAGAAAACGAAGAAGAGATTTAGCTAATTATTCATTCATAAATAGAGAATTAAAGAGTGGAACAGTTTGTTTGAGGTCTTCATACCGTTAACTAATAGTAAAAAAAAAGTTTCAAAAAATATTTATATTTTATTCAGAAATAGAAATGTAAATTGCGTAAATATGATATTTAAAATTAGATTCGACGTAAAATAAAGGGTCTAACACGTATTAGAGATTATCTATTGTGAATTGTTTTTATTTTTAAATAAGTATATTATGTTATTTGATTAAGCTTATACGCCATACTTGTGCCTGACCTCTCTCAAATGTTGTAAATAAATATATAACGGTAAAATTAGTACACAAACAACTTGACTAACTAACAACAGTAATTTACAAGCATCATTTTGAAACCGTTTACATAGTTCGGGTAAATATGCAATTACTTTGAAACATTATGTGAGAGGAAAATTTATAAATATATTTTTGTCATGGACAAACCAATATATTCTCCAAACTGTTAATTACTTTAATTCGAAGAAAATAGATCGATAGATTGACCCTTTATTGGTAGGACCAGACCCATGCGGGCTTCTCATCCATCTAACATCGTATGTCATTGTAGCATGTACAATGATCAACTAAAAACAAAAAGGAAGAGTAGATCAGAGAAGATTCACAAAGAGAAAAATGCAGTCGTAAATACCTTCATCGATAACACGATAAGTATCTGTATATAAATACGATAAGTACCTTTGCTTGTTAGCTAGCACATGGATTCAACGGAACATTTCACTTTGGAGACGTACGTGTCAAACTTTCGGCCACAATATATGCAGGAAATACAGCAGCACAATGCATAAATAGTATTGCTCTTAATAACAGTTTATAGTTCAGCCGCTAAATTCCGTTTCAGATTTGAAATACAGGAAAAGAAGTGAAGGAAAGATGGAATTAAATATTTATTAATTCTACAGTTCAAACCTTATTTTAACCTAAACTGTTGATAATAATAGATTTGTTTTCTTTCAGCAGAAGTCGTAATCACTTAATTCTTACAACAGCGATTTAGAACCATTTCATTTTCTTAATATCCAAATTAAACATATTATGGTATTCATACTTGCAACCTAAGTCACTAGTTACAAAATAATCGCGAAACATTATATTTTCATGGTATGCTACCTTTTGATACGTATACAATATAATTATTTGCCTCATAGTGCGGAAACTTCTCCTAACGTTATTCGTACCAGTTGCTTTCCGTTTCTCTTGAAATGGAAGCGTTTTGTATCGTTCGTCAGCATGAAAACCCTCACGAAAGAGGTGTTAATTGAAAAGAGGGGGAAATCATCAATGTTTAGCTCGCGGAAATACTAAAATGCTGCAAAGAGCGAGAAGAAAGAGGTAAAGAAAGAGCGAGAGGAAAGAGGAAGGGCTGTCTTCACATCATCATTAGAGAGGCAGATGAAGGCTAAAAAGCCATCCTCTCCTTTCACACAACCCTTCTTCCGGTAATGAGACGAGCAAAAGGAAAAATAAAGTATGAGATATGCATGCTTAACATTGCTGCTTGGAGAAACTAATGATATCAGACGCTTTACGGTTCAGCGCCTTACTGCGGAAAGCGTCTGAGAGAGATTGGGTGTGGGAGAAACCCGCGAAACCTACAAATAGAATGATAAAGAGAGGGAATGGGGAAATAAATATAGAGAAAGATGCGAGGAAGGGTTGGGATGGGGTGCAGAGCGGGTCAGACGCAACCCTGGCGGCTTACGCTTCAACAGGTTGCTAATTTAATAACATCTCCGCGCGAAATAATTCATTAAATGCTGTTTTGATTCCTTTTCGACGTCGCTCTTTGTGAGTCGACGGAGTGCAAGACGAGACGCTAAACGCCGTTGTGTTCTGGGATTTGCCGGGTGAAAGAATGATGCCTTCGAGAGACAGAATTTAGGGTATTTACGTTTAGGCAGAATTTGTAATAGAGATTTCAAACTCTCCAAAAGCCGTTTCGTCGGTGGATAGTGCTGATCCGTTGGGACTCGTTCTGAAAAATGGGAATGAAAGCGGATAAACAGACCATCTAAGGTGATACTTAATAAAACAGTAGGGTGATTCCAAAAAGGTCGTTGATTCGCATCCTTACCGCTGTTTCCAGAACTGGTATCAGGCGGATCAGCACGATCCACCAACGAAACAGCTCAAGGAGAGTTTACAATCATTAACGGCCGTGTTCAAATCTTTTCCCTACAGAATTTTTATCATGGGGAATGGGGGTTTCTCAATGTCCATTGAAATAAAAGTTTCCCTCGTTGAGGTTCGATTGAAGTATTATACAGGGGGATAATCTGTGAACATGTGAGGAAGATATTAATGAAGCATATACCGTACATAGGTTACACAACATCCACCTCCTCATTGGTTGCCAGTAAAATGTAATTGTCTTCGACAACCCGCTTCCAAGAGCTCGACACCATCGTGGAAACGACGAAATTTATTGGCAATAACCACGAAGATTAAAGTGCAACTTTAGGAAATCGTACATGGGCGCTATGTACATTGTGGTATGGATGAAGTGGGCTTATGAGTAATGACATACAGGTGGTTTCTTCATCGAAGCTTAAACAAGCAAGTAATAATATCGCCCCCTAATGGTAGATGACTAGAAGACGTTATTACGAAAACAATCGAATGCGCTTTCGATGATATTAATCGTTTACTCAACCGTGGTATAATAAAATTAATATAATTGCTGCACATAATACCGACTTGTGACAATTCTTCGAGAGCTAACATTATTCGGTCCATATTGAAACAAAAGGTGGCTACGGCGATATAGATCTTCTTGTTCCTAGCAACAGCTTTCAGTTTAGCCATTCCCTTTTCTCATAAGCACTGGGAGACCCGGAAGATTTCAGCATTACTTGTTTTCGCATTTGAAAAGTTTGAAAACCCATTGCAGTAAGCTCAGTTACATTAGGAATACATTACATTCTTTCAATGTTGAAGTTGTTTACGGCTAAATTTAATTTGGAATTTCTATCCTCCATTCTCTAAACCATCCCTCATATGCCCTAAGTTTTCTTTCGTTCTTTCCTGGAGAGGAATATCATACATCTTTCTATCTCTTCCACCTCTAACTCTATGAAGTAATGGCTTTTTTATTTTGTAAATCCTCTGCTTTTGGCGTGTATATCCCCGTTTTCCCTTTGTCGCAATTAAATCATTCACATTTCTTTTTTTTCTATGATTTTGTTCTCCAACGCATCTTTCTGTCATGGGAAAGTTTTCTCGTCCCTGATTTCTGTTCACTACACTCTTAATCACTGGTAGAGTAAATGTTTATTATATTTCTCAAATTCTAAATCGGGTGTTCCCAATCTGCGGGTTCGCGAAGCTTGCACATGAGGTACGAAGAATAATAGTAAAATAATTATCAAATGCCACTACTCTATAGTTTGTTGTTCAGAATAAATTTCCAAAGTTTTCTATGCAAGTACTCTTCAGCAAAATTAACCATGCTATTTTATGCTAGTATTGTGGCGAAATTTAAAATTTAATTTTTTATGGTTATCTCTTATCATAGCGAATTAGGGATACGAGGCGACTCGCATACAAGCCAGAGCGGTGGTAACCAAAGAGATCGGAAACCCATTGACTATAGGAACGAGAATCTTACGATACAATTAGCACGCATCATGGTTTAGGCTATATTTTCAATATAGTTTAGGAGAGCAATATTTTTCTTTTTCGGCTAAAAAAAACTATATGAGTTAGAAATTGAAGGTTAAATATGAAGACGATTTTCTAAAAACACCTTTATCGAATCCTTTTACATAAACCTCGTCAAGTAAATGATAGAATAACCCCATTCCAAGCAATCGGTAAAAATCGCTCGCTACGTTGATTTTAGCCGACTCTTCGAGGAATCGAAATCTTCCACAAAAAATCCCTCTTCCGTTCAAAACTTTTTGAAAAAAAATTCCCCACAAGTGTTACTTACGAGCCATTTATGGATGAATTCACGCGCAGTTCGTTGCTGGGTAAATGCGCTGTGGTGGAGTACCTGTGTGACTGGAAGAGAGACGATAAAAAACGCAGATGGAAGATATCTGCACGTCAGCGGAGAAGCGGCGCTATTTTTCATATCTTCCCCTGGCATTTCAGAAGCGGAATCCGCGGATTCTTCCATAAGTCACCAATCCTATCGGAGTCTGTGCCATCGCGGAAATTTCTCTCGAACACGACGAGGGACGTGCAAGAGGACTTTTCCTGCAGAATACACGACGTGAGAAAGTAAAGGAAACCGATACTCTGCGGATTCTCACGAAGCGCGAGAAAAAATGTGCGCTTTCGAAAGCAGATGGCGGAGTGATTTCCCCGCTTGGATCCGACCTTCGACCCGAAGAACACATTTGGGGTCGAAGGGGTGGTCTTTGAGGGGACGTTTAGTGGGGTCAGAGTGAGGCCGACACGGATGTGAGCATCGTAGGCCAAAGGAGATGGGAAAAGCGACTTCCCTCTATTTGATGTTAGTTTTGCTTTTATTTCCGAACATCCCGGAGTGCAGTTGTGGTCCTCTTGAAAAGATTGTCGATTATAGCGAATATGTATATTTTGTGAAATAACTGCTCTTACGTACCATTCACGTTGTTTCCTTTCGAATCGAGCAATGTGATTTCATTACAGTTTTCGGATTTCTACAACCTTTCATGTAGTCATCACGTTACTCACATCACGTGCTTTTTATTTTTTAATAATTTTTTCCGAAATACCGTTTATCGACATACGAGATTCGAAGGAAAACAGGCTCTCATAGGCCATTGAAGTGTCCATTTATCAATTTATCTATTTTTATAACATGTTCTGTTATTGTTGAAACTTAAACGTTAGTTACTTCAAGAAAACAAATAGCATTAAAAACAACTATTTTCACCATATTTGAATGACCAAATAATTAAGTAAAATCGATTCTATGAAATTCTTGGTCACATCCCCTCTTCAGATGGCTCATGTGCAATCCTAATTCCCAATAATTCCCGAATTTAATTGCAAATGGTAATACGCTGTTAAATTTTCTCCTATATTCCCTGGTTATTCCGTACAAATAGTTCTTTCCTAAATCAGTTCACTATATTCGAATAATTTCTAGGTGCTATGGCCAAACTTTGTGGAACTTCATCATGTGATATGAAAAAAGAAGGGTTTTAATCTCCAAAAGCATTGTTCTTCTTGAAAGTTATTAACCATGATTCTCATCCTCAGCTACTACTAATGACTCAGTACTTGCTTATTTTAACCATTACATTCACCGTTGATCATCGTCAATATCGCATGTAGTAAGGGTTATTAATAAGGGGTCTAGGTTAGTCTAGACGGATGTACCTTGCTTCCCGTGTATTTAATACGTATAACTTTCAATCTTAGATCGTGTGCTGTGTGCTTCAACGTGTCTAAAGCACTAAAGTATGAATGAGCAACAGAAACACATTCTTAATGTGTGAATGGGAACGAATTTAGAATAAAACTGGCAAATCAAATACAAAACTGAAATAAAAACACACGTAAGAGGGGAGTAGAGTTGGACGATTATGAGAGAATGAGAAAGAAAATCGATAGCGGAATATGAGTGTGGGAGATCGCTGTGCGTGGAATCATAACATTTCTGTTTCCAGTACTTTCTAAAACGTCGCGTCCTGTTTGTGTGGGGACACACCAGTCTTACAAGCTACGTCAGTACGTTTTTTCCTCCTCCGAATCTTCGTACGACAGGAATGGGAAGGAATCCACCGACAAATCCTTATTTCATTTCTGACGAACGACCTCTCATCCTTGTCCTCTCTTTCACAATAATTGTCTTTGTGTGAGATTGAGGAAGAATTCTTCGACGATTTATAGATTGGAGGGGGGGAGAGCAAAAAATCCGAAACTGAGGAACGACAGCAACATGTGGTGGAGCCATCAGAAGAAGCAATTACTAAAAGAGCCATTCGGCGGGAAGTAACCCTTTGCCACGATCAATTGATAGGCAGTTGGAGGGATTCTGGCAGAATCATCCGATGCAACTAACAAGAATATTTCCACCTAGCTCTCATACGAAAATATCACTTTCTGATAAATCTAAGCGAAGATCCTTGATAGCATAAGCTTTCGAGTATGCTTAATTGCGGACTTAAATGTCGGATTGAATATAAATGGTAACCTATTCCGTCTATATACCTTATATAAACTGATATCTGGTAACTGATAATTAGGAACCTAAAAAAAAATAACTCAAAATCAGGGATTCACATTAATTTATTTTCGTTTGCTTTGATTAGGTAATCAAAAGTGTAATAATCGTCCAACATTATCTGAATTATTCATTCATTAATTTAAAGAGTAAACTGATGAGAACTTGTAAATACCTTTGCATAAAAATGTCAAGCAAGGAGTTTTTGGAAACCTGCAGTTAAAATCTGTTCAAACTTAGATAATACCCAGTAACCTCAGCGACAGCGTCTTAATTTTATTCCTGTGGATATCAGAAAATGTGAGCGAATTCGGAAATTAATAAACCAACGATTCCAATACCTCTGAATTGACATAAAGTTGCCATAGGTAAATATCTCTCTGAAAGGCATCGTACTTTTACGTACTGGTATAGTGCACAGTAACCTATGCAAAAATTGCTGTCATCAGAATGAAAATATTGGTTTTAAATAAATGTATGGATATAACACTAAGGTGCTCATTGGCCAATCATTTCATTTTGGTTGGTGGTGAGTTACAGAAGTAATATCTGACGTATTAATCATCGACAAAGGTATCATTTGACTTTTGATATGTTTTGGAACTCTTATTTGATTATATGACAACTATTGAATAAAATCAATAGTGACAGTCGTTACTGAGTGGAATTCCACTTCAAGGATAGGTGAGAATAAAATTGCATTTATGTTTTTCCACACATGTATTTAGAAGAAGACTGGTTTCAGCACAAATCGGCGATCATCAGGTCTGGTACCAGTTTGAAACCGGTACCATTATTTATTTGGATATACAATATTATATTAATATAGGTATACTCAAAATTTCACCTTTCCTGATAAAGTTTTGTCATTCGGCAGTCGTAATATAAATTATTATGATTTAAATTATGTGTTTTTAAATATATAAACATAGTTTCATCTTTCCAGATAAAGGTTTGCCTATGGGCAGCATTTTAGTCAGGATTAAAACAGTTTTCGTCAGGATTAACAGTTTCAAATTTAATCTCATCGACACATCTTTTTGCACTCCTCTCATTGGCTAATTCCAGGGATTGATATCCCAGATAATATAACTTTGTACCGAGCATCAGTATCACGAAACTATAATAATTACATTTACCGATATTTTAAATACGTATATGAAAACGTAAATATAATTTTATTCTTACATATCCTTGTTATGACAACAATTTTAGATAGACAACTTTGGCATTAACCAGTTCAGTTTTAAAAAATTTAGTCTGATAGAAGCACAGTCCGTCATATTCAATTTATGTTTGGGTTGTACATGTATATTGGGTTGTGATGTACATACATACATCAGATTAACGCACGCCGAGAGTGTGTAGTGGTTTAGTTAGATCAGGGGTAGAGACGCTTTCACTGGAAGGCGTCGAGTACGTGTCATTCGGACTAGGCCGCGCTTAACACCTTTAGGCCGCACTAGAGTGGTGTCTACATTCTAGTACTTTAACATCGAAATCTGCTTAACACCGAATTTTATCCTTTAGTAAACCTAGATGGAATATTTCTCGGGTTATTTCCACTTAAGGTAGAACTGGGAAACAAAATAATTTTAACGCGCGATATTTCGGGAAGTGACGCAAAGCCCGCATTGGAAGCCCAAAAAGATCCGGTTATGGCCGCACCTCTCATTTTCATCGTCCTCCGTGAATAGACACGTTCTATATTATTCATGCACTAAATCAGTTATTTAAGATTCAGTTTTTTATTGAAGGTAATAATCAAACGATCCATCCTTCGTTTTAAAAGAAGTTGACAAATGAATTCCTAATAATCCAGTTGATCGATATTTCATATTCTTTCATATCGAGATCCAAATTCGCACAAAATTTAGTGCAACATTTTATATACGGAGTAAAACTGTTAACACGAAAAATTTCCGCATTACCTCGTACTGTTTTTACAACTTTCAATTTATGTTAATTCGTTTGAGGCGAAACCAATTAACGCGGAACTACGGTTAACAGAAAAGCTAATAATATAATAATAAAAAGGAAAACTTAACAATATAATAATAATATTCCTTTGGTGCTTTGCATCCGGGATAAGTGAATGTTTTTTGCATTATCCGCTGCAACCAACTTTAGCACTTTCCCCTCCATCAGTGGTCGTTCTATGAAGGTTCGCTCAGGGGAGAACTACGCCTCGATATGAGGCCGCTCAAGGCTCAAATCCTCCTCTTCCATCAGCAGCTTCTTTCTCCCCGTCTCTCATCCATTTTCCATTCCTATTCATGTCCCGATTTCATCCCGATTTCAATCTTTTATAAGGCAGTACATTTCCCCNCTTTCAGAAACGAGTACCATATACTAGAATCGCACACTAATACCGTATAGAAGCATTTCTAGTATCGAAGGAATATTAATAGTAAGGATAAAATTCCAAGATGGTTCAGCGTTTGAACCTATGAACCTTTAGAAAGTATCCTTTAGCACATGAGCATAACACTTTTGTAACTTTTATACATTTACATCTAAATTCAATGCACTTTCTGATATAGAGGCACTATTTGAAAATGTTGGAGGATAGAAAATAGTCGGATAGGCTAAAAAGGACATTTAGCCGACTAATACGTATAGTTATTACAAACTGAGAATTCCCCAAATGCTTCGCAGAATGTACTCTGTACTTGTTCGATAAGACTGTTCGTTGAAACCAGAATGAATATTAGAGTTTTTCACGTTTTGTCCGCAATAAATTTGTTTGAAACATATGCAAGATCGTCCTTTGTTATGGATGTACATTTTTATGCAAACGGTAGAATGTTAATTCCGATGCAGGAGACGAATGCGTTTTCTCTCCAAATACATCCTCCAAACCTTTCGGAGATCTCTCTTACATGTTGAATAATATTAGGTCACTGATCTCGTGTGCCATCGTGAATTTCAACGGAATCGTTCGGTTGAAAAGAGATTTATATTCCTGGGAATATCTCTCTTAAAATAATAATCTGGAATAGAATGCCATCATTTATTTATTTATTTACTCTTACGGCGAGATTAGGCCCAATCCTTACACCTAACCTCAGAGTCAGCGGTATAAAAATTGTTAAAATAAAAGTCAACTTACAACTAACATCTATGGTAATTAATACAATTCTGAAAGTCGTAATTTAAAATAATGCTAAACCTAAATTATTGAAAAGGTTTAAAAAATAAATAAAAAACACAAAATAAGAGATAATTCTAAATAAAAAGATTTGGGTTTGAATAATTAATTGGTTAATTGCTAATTTGTTTGGAATAATTAGCAGAATGAGTCGCAAAATATGGCTGTTCACCATTAGATCCAATTAATTAATACTCAAAATGGACCATTTATTCGCAGTACCTCAACCTTTTGCAGATTGAAATTATAAACCACGAAAACAGCTTAATAAGCATAAATAGCTTTATTGTGAAACGAGCATAGTCAGCGCACGTTAAGTGCAGTTTAACCGTTTTAAGAAAATCGAAATCCAATTTTGTATCCAATTATGTACTGTATCCAGTGAGTAATACTGTCATTATATGTTTAAAGCATAAAACAGATTATATCCAAAGGTTTAGCAGTGATTCGACCTTAACTTTCTCAAAACTAGTCTATCAACATCAATTTAGAGGTTTCCTAAGCCCATGCACATTTACTAACATTTAACCCTTTATTTAATAAATATAATTTGGAAACAAGAATGGAAAATTATAACGATGCCGTTCTTAAAACGTCTATGTTTTTCCGAATCGATTAACGTCAGCCTACCAACTTGCTTTAGATGGTTTACAAGGATGTACTTTTATTCGATATCACGATAACTGCTAATATGCGGCATGTTTCTGCAAAAACCAGTATGTTAACAAGAAAACACCTTTCACTTTACACAATGACAGTTCTTTTTATTGCTTTCGATTGTCCATAAAAATCGTCCGTAATGTTTTATAAATGAAATTCTGTATAATTTTATGATCAGAGCACGTGTTTGTTGGACCGTCCCCTCCCTCTGCATTCCCCTGCAATTATTCTCACTGTGTTGAGAGTGTTTTTATTCGAATTCAGCAAAACATATTCACTTAACTCTCTCCGAAATGACTTATCAATCCTTCGCTTATAAATATGTTACTATTTCTAAATTTGCGCAGTGGACTGAAGTGTGTACGAAGTAGGTATATGCTGTCAAAAATTCTCTCTCACTGTAATTTCTCAAAGGACCAGTTTGATACGTAATTAAGTAGTTTCCAATAAAATAGGATTCGCACATAAAAATACATTAACTGCAAACTAGCCGTAGGTACATACTACCAATACATATGAGATCCTCTGATTCCTACCATGACGATGGTATCATTTCCGCACTCAAAACAGATGTAGGATCTTAGAAAGATGTTTTCATTTAGCAGGAAATCATTCAACATTGTACGAATAAGGAAACTTAACGTCGTTGTTTTCTACGGCAGTTTGCATAAACCATATTGCCATGAGAAAGCACTATTGTTAAATATGAAATTAAAAAGTAGCTAATTAAAATTACTCGCTCGGTAGCAATTTAATATAATTTAAGTTATAAATAACTTTGTAATTATACTCCTTTAAACATATATAAACTAAAACATCTATGTACACAATCTGGCAATAAAAAGGGAATACTTTACAGCTGCTTTAACCAGTGTTAAAATGGAGTGCGGAAGCAAATAGTGAGAATTCTTGAGAAATATTACGGTTCGGAGAGAATCAGTCACTGAGTCTTGAAGTACACTATAATTCAATCTTTCACAAACTCTTTCTTTCACTTTTCTCAGACCACACTCTTGTGATAAACCGACTAAGACTTTCATTAGAACTCCCATACCTTAAAGACAAATATCTGCAGACGTTTTCTGAGAAATAGTTTGTCTCCTTTACAATATTCGAAAGTTAGCTAGAGAAAACCTGAGAAAATTTTCTCTGTTAATCCTAATAAAATACGACACGGAAAAATATGACGTTGATACACATTGCAGACCACTGTGCCTAACAGAAAGGTAGTTTACGTCCCAGTTTCGGGTAATACTGCCTTTAAATGAGACGCGCGCAAGTATACCAGTAGGAAGCTGAGGTAAAAAGAAATATATTGTTCCATAAAGGCAATTATTTGGGGTCGTCAAATCAATAGTTGAAAACCTGTGAGACCTTTCGCTGTCGTTCTTGGTCCATTTCCGAAATTAAAAATCTTTCCTCATGTAGGTGACAAATCAGTAATGATAATTGAAAAAGAATTTCTTTGAAGGGAATGTGTGGAATAGGACAAAGAGGGTTACTAAGAAGAACTGTTTGGAAAGTATGTGAAGAGAAAGTTCGACATCAGTGATTTTCTGCCTTTCAATCATGTTCTTTTTTGAAATTGTTTAACGCTTTATGGATACTGAAAGCTCTAACTTCATGAAGAACGCATAATGGTGAAACGGTAATGCTCATATAATCTCCTAGTTTCCAGATGAAGGGGGTTCAGCCGATCATTATCCGTCTTTCTAAGTAAGATTAAGTAGGCATTTAAGCAAGAAAAAAAATTAACCGAGAAAGATGATTCTAGGATACTACTCTGGAGTTCTTCACATATTGCACGTACGGTAGTTATATAATGATTTATAAAAAAATTCTTTGGTTTCCACCCAGGTAGAATTAGGAGTTGCTAACGTTTCGATGACATGCTCTTGAAACCTTCCCCAGGACTGAGATGACGGAGTATGGCATTGAAACATTGGTGACAGCAATGCCTCCTTATCTCACCTGGGTGGAAACCCGAGAATCTTTGATACAATCGATACACCAAGAAAGCTTAAATCCTTACATAATGATATATCTGTATTAACTATTAATCAAATATCTTGTTACATAAGCATGTATAGTTGATTTACTTATCGAAAATGCATTTATTGTTTATTTTCTTTTTTTCCTATAATGTTCTTTCGCATTTTTTAGCCGCTACTGAGGGTAGTTTTGCACAGGTGTTTAAAACCTCCTTCCTAGTGGGCTATTTTCCTTCAGTGGATGATTTTTCCATCAGATTCTTTTAGGATTCTTATATCCACATTTTCCTTTTATTATTTTTTCTAGGGGTTCCGAATAGCAAAGCGGGCAACGAGTTCGACTTCAATGAAAGCAGTTCTGGGTTCGATTCCAAGTGAGGGTGTATGTTCGAAATTACCTCAGCTGTCGAAGCACCTTTAAAATTACTATCATTGATTCTTTCTACTATCTCTTTAAATTAATAAATATATGGAATGTGACGATCGGTTAGATGGAAGACAGGCTTTTAGTCTCGATCAATCCCCAATATAGACTTAGAAAATCCAAATATAGTCTTGGAATCGATCCCAACTATAGATTTATTGTAATAATAATATTAATTATTATTTTTGTTGATTTTGTTGTCGTTGCTACTGGAGTTCCATCGAACAGTCTGTTATCAAATGGCTGAAGATATTAAATAAAATAGAAAATAATACGAATAATGTCAGGTATTCTAGCAGAGTTAGAATATTGAAAAAAATGTAAATAGAAACTGAAGCTTGTTTAATATACTTGATAAGTTGAGAAAGAGTAGAAAAGAAAGCCCAGAGATTTCATATATTCAAGTAGGTAGCGCGTCCGTCTCTGGTGAAAGCGTTCCCGGGTTCGATCACCTGTCGGAGCCCATATTTGCGAAATGACCTCAGCTGTCAAAGCATTTTTTGCGACACTACTTGTATCTGCAGCGTATGGGTTCGGATAAAGGACAAAAGCCGTATTGCGAAAAAATGGGAAAAGAAGATTCCGTAGCTAAGGAGACGGTTGTGAAAGCACGCAAAAAACATTAATCATTGCTCTTTTTCCGTCCGTTCCGCTTTCACCCCATCCATCGCCGCCGCAAGAATCGTCGCTTGGCCGCTTCCTGAAGTTTTAACGGTCCGCCCCCCTCGGGGAGGTAATAGTCCCCCCGACATAACGCTAATCTGATTTGGGACCGCGCGCTGACCACATCTCCCCCGTGGCTCATTCCCTCCTGCAGCAGCACTCCATAAAAACCTTCTTCAGAGAGTCCATCTCCTCGGGTGCTCATTAGGATAATTAGGGTGAGAGGGCGATCGGCGGTCTGCGTTGGATATCAAGGCTATTCGGAATCCTACAGCGGTTCGCTGCGGGTGGTGCGACTGCCTTTTCGGGCCTCTCACCTCGTCACTTCCGCAGAGCTGTTGATATCGGAGTAGACGTGCTACTCGGTCGCAACAAAGGGCTTGTCGATCCCTATTACAATCAAATAGATTGCAGTTCAAGGAGATATTCGTGCACTGTAGTACGTGAGTTAGGCTCCTTAACGTTCCCTACATTAGGGTACGACTACAATAACTGTAACGTGGCATTAAATACATTCAAAAATTCTATAAAAGAGCTCGCAATCAAAGCTCGTATGTAATATTTCGTTTGTTTAATACGGATAAGATGGTAAGAGGTTGCTATAGAAGGTTTGGACTATATTATATAGATTATATTATTTTCTGTGAAAATCCTATTATAAATTATAAAAGGCAAAAGTGTTAAAAAATCCACACTTGACTGTTTCTAATATTAAAAGTTATATTTAAAACATAGTTTTTATTCCTATTGTACTTTTCCGTCACTGAAATTTTGTAATATTTTGTTTGATTACATTTGTTTCAGTATGTGTAACATTTAAATCCTTGCTCTTCTTGATAAAAGGAAAAGATTCATCAACTCCAAACAGTGATGTTTATTGACAATTTAAATGCAAAATCTGTACACAAAATACCCGTAGTTTTCCATGAATGGGCCGACGCGTACACGGAAAGGGTTATTTGGAAGATGGGACTCTTTAGTCCCAATTTCGCCCAATTAAAGACGCTTGTATTGTATTGTATTCTTACTTATCAGTCGAAGAAAACGTTTTACACTGCTGTAAGCCGCATATGAGAATGTTAAACAAATTTCTTCGTTCGAGAATAATATGATCTACATGATATATGATGATAATGAGAATATACTCAAAGTATCCCTCTGATCAAATCTGTGTCCTTTTTCGTAAGATTTTAGGATTGGAAGTTACTACTTCTGTAAGCTCGCAATGGACTATTGTATTTACATGGGGAAACATTTGTTGGAACTTCCAATACTAGTTTTTAATTATTAAATCTAACATAAATGTATCATTAAAGAGTGATATTGCCAATAATTTTCATTAATCATTTTACTTAACTCAAAAGATCACAGAAAAAATATTATGATGCGTATCTTCCTAAATGTTGAGGTCTTTTGTACATCTCAAATGAGTTACTCTCTTGATATTCCACATCAGCAGGAATACGCTTCTTTCACTTAGCTAAGCACATATATTTATTTCTCTCCTCTTACGAATATGGGGTACGGCATATAACGAAATATAACTTTAGTCTTCTACCGAAACAAATTCCCTAGCGAAGATAAAAAAAATATTATAAAACTTTATCAAGCTTTGTGAAAGCCAGTAAAAGATATAGAAAAACCTCCGCTTTGAGACCACGCTCCAATTCCATCATATGCATCATCCATCCGAGACACTACAACATTATTACGCAACGCATTATTTATTATAACTTCATTGGTTCCTTCCAATCTCCTTACGACCATCCGTCGACTTCATTTCGACTCAAAACCCTGTGAGAGAAAGCATTTCGCGCTCCGATGCCTTACAAATACCGTCCCACATTCGTCCCATATTTTAATGCATGCATTAAATTTAATCTGCGCAGCTCTCGCGATCTGCTTCCTGGCGACTTTTTCATACATTTTTTACTTGAGCGCCACTGAAAATATACATAGAGAGCTCGCTGTTATTATTTCATCACGATTATTTAGCGTGCGCCAGAGTACTCAAAGGGAAGCTGTATATTAAGCGAAGGGAGCCCAGAGATGCGCTCGCAACCTGAATTCTGCAAGAATAGACAGAATCCGTGACGTATGCATTCCGCCGGGATGACTCATATCACGTGGTTCTCAATGTTAGCTCCTTCGAACTCGTCGCGTCACAAAAGCCTCCGTTCTCTTGATCTTGACGGGTCGCGGCTTCCTTCACGGTCACAAATGCGGTTCCCTAATTTCGACTCAAACAGTCTTTGAAGGAGATGCACTAGCGATGCACGTGGGACAATCTCGTAGGGGCACAATGGCCTGAAATCCACTCATCCAGAGGGCGGTTCGAGGCATTGTGTGGCAGTTCTTTCATGAGAATTCCTCTCTATTCATCGCTTCTTAACTCACGGAAAAGGGGAATTTAATAACTAAGTCATAAAAGCTAATGTCTAGGAATGAACTGCTCAGCTGAAATACGAAAAGGATAACAAGAAATAAGATTGTAACTGAAAAGCCTCCCACCCATCTAACGTAGTTATTGTAAATACATTCCATGTTAAACAATATTTTGAAGAAACTTTAAGTTTTCGAGTGCTGAAAATCCTCTTACAACTTAGATAAAAGTAAAATCAATAGAAAAAATATCCTGGACTGCGTAAGCCTAAAGAGATAAACACCAGGAGAAGGGTTAAAGGGTGACTTTTCAAGTAAAGGCGCGCACCTAGGAAAATGTATAAGGAGAAAGGAAATAGTCTGGCCAGAACGAGAAAGTAGCAAGAGCGCAAGACTACTAGCCACGATGAGGGAATGGTTAGCATCCAACCTCAATATCTAGGGTTCGAGTCTCGGCTAATTGGACATTTTTGGTTAGGGAATGTTCGTGTGTGCTCATCTATTGTTAGAGTTCACCTCTCTCCAGTAATTGTCCAATGAATGGATGAGGGAAGCAGAAATAAATAAACGGTTAGAGCAATCGACCGGAAATCGAAAGATCCTAGTTCGGGTCAGAAAATGGTACTGTCAGATATTTTTCACGTCAATTTCTGCTTGGGAAATAATGAAATTTGTATTTCCGAAATCTATGTATACAAATGTAACTATATATTTGATGAATACAAAGACGTTTTTTTAAATATTATAACGTAAATTATTTAAGTACAGATAAAAATTAAACATATAATAAATATTCAATAAATTATTAATAATTTACAATTAAATTTAAATTAAAAGATTTACTCATAATCCCCAATCTGATCTTTGCGCTTAGGGCCTCTGATAGCTTATATCCGTCCCTGGTACTGAATTAACAATTAAATTTCATCTTTCATTTTCATGATTTCAACTACATGTAGTATCTAATATGATCTATGTTTTGTTTACATTTCACAATATTGTAGCATATTACTGGTGTTATAGTGATGATTTATAAGTAGTTTATCTCTAATAATTGTATATATATTTTCTTAATTTGTAGTATTTCATGTAATTTGTTTGCGGATTTTTCTTTGCTTATACTATTCTATTATTTCTACTGTATATATTTCCTATTTTGTCTTTGTAGTAAATTTAGCCCCTCCTGATAAGTATACCCAGACTCAGGACTAGAGGGTTTCTATTATTGTAATAGGTTTTCTTTAATTATGTTAAGTAAATTATGTTATGTTTATAGCAAGAAAAAAAATTATCCCGCTTAAACGTTGAACCAAAAGCGTCGCATAAATTGTACGGGGAAAAAATGAAGTTTTTAATTACTACGCGATTGAAATCTGTTCTCACCCACGGACGCGCTTTGAATTACGGCATTAAACAAATCGGATATTCAGTTCTGTCATGATTTTCCCGTCATGACTTCGTTGTCCTAATTTCTGTAAATCTCTTTGGAGAAAAAGCATTATTATGGGTTTGGCGGCCCAAAAAATCCTCTGCAACGCATCGGTTTCACAAATGAAAGCACAAATGTTTCGCCGGCCAATGTATTTCGGAGATTTTCCATCAAGCGTTTACTCTTTTGGAGTCCTGCGGGTTTTAGTCGAAGTACTCGCATTTTGTTATTTTCCTAAAGCAGAAAAACGTTGCAGAATTACGGAATCCAAACTTGTCGAGTCGACGGACTAAAACAACAAAATTTTACGTCGCAATCCAACCGCAATGGGAACATGGACTCCTGTCCCCCGCCTGGTTCAGTTATTTTATCTTCGCCATTGAGGAACGTGTTATAATTGGGAGGGAAAAGCGTTGGGTTGAGTTAGTGTTGAGTGAGGGAAACGAGGGAGGAAAATGAAGATGGGTTAGAATAGTAGGGGTATGAAGTGTTGTGGAAGAAAAAATGTTATCGACTATGTCACACCCACGATGCTCTCTGTATCTCAGCCACTCAGCCAACGTGGTCACGTGATCTCCGCTGGACCGTAATCACGTGGACGCTGCGACCCACTCCGTCCTTCCATTGTTTTTTCTAATCTCGAGGATGCATTACCGATCCCCGAAAATCTCGCTGCAGCGGCAGAGGATGAAAAATGCAGTGCGAACGAAAATAATAACGGCGGAAAAATTGCTTAGTGGTATCATTCTGCGAAATGAGAAATGTAGCGGAATTTCCATGGAAACGGAATTTTCTGTGAACTGCGCCCGGACCCGAGACTGCATAAGTAATTTATCTTGCAAAAACGTAAAGTTTTAGGAACAAAAAAACCGACAGTATATATTCAAATTCATGCACATACTCATCCGCCAGAAATAATAGTGTTAAGGTTTATCCCTTCTTTCATTCTCTGGAGATTCATCTTTCTGGCAGTATTTTGGAAGGGATCCGAGGTAATTTATTCTGCGAATCCGAAATAAACCAAGACTCGAATTTTCTGAGCGGTCGTTGGCCTTGTATTTGCACGATAAAAACAGATTTAGGCTTTGGGAAATAAGAACAGAGGGTGTTCCGTCCGCACTATTGGGGAAGAGATCAATCTTTTCCATTAAACGAAGGAAAATTCCTATCTTATTGAATATCTATTCAATATCCTGTCTTGCAGACAACCTCTAATTTTAATAATCAATAAGATTGTAATAAATTTGCATTGAAATTGTATTGATTATGCACATTCTTAATATTTCTTCGTTTTCGGTATTCGTACTTACATCCCTCACGAGTAGGAACATCAGGTTAAAAATTTGACTTTTCATAGTGAGAAAATTAATGTATGGATACAGGCTATTCTTCATAATTTTCAGGTACGTATGTACCATTTTTCTTAATATTACATGAATTATAGATCTATAACCGTGTTTTCTATGAACTTTTATGTACGAGTATATCGTATATAAAACTTGAAGTACTTGCATGTATGTCTGTATATGCCACTAAAACTCGAGAACCAGACGATACAGAACGTTTCAACTTTAAGCAATTACATTTCTTCCCTGCGCGGGTAATAGGCTACTTTTAATTTACGTAACTGTCTTTAGGTCGATTCCAGACGATTCAAAGCGCCTTCAGAAGAAAGCTCCAAAAGTAGGTATCTTACAGAAATATTATTATTTTGGTGTTGAATTATGGCTTTCGATTCAAAATTGCTAGATATTTTATAAAATAACTAAGATTATGTAGTAATAAAGAAGTAGTCCCCATGACAAGTAAAGCAATCGTTAAATCCGACTAATGCATTTTCCCGTAAGAAAATTTAAGAACTTTAGGCTCAAAGTAATGGTAAGATTTAATGATAGACTATGAGGGGAGGAGAAAATTTTCTAAAATTCTTATATTTGCAGTTACGAACAAATTGCAGAGGCGAACGCAGGGACAAACATAGAACCATTTATCATTAAATTTATTACAATAAATGTGGTATTACACCCAGGAATAGGAACGTAAGTCAAACATACCCATTAATGAAGCAACAGTATTAAAATTGGAGCATATATCATAATAGAAAAATCTATGTTTACTATGAATGCATGTTAATTCAATACATTCCAGTTCTAATGATCTCTAGATACGCTCTCTGCTGTCCAAAATTTTACTAACTTCAGGAAGTTACTGCATGGATTCTCACTCAGAAAAATACAAATATTTTATGCTCATAATATTTCGCTATTCCGGGGGGTAAAAAGAAGCATCTCTGTTGTATTTGGACATAAGCTTTGAAGATAAACTATGACTGCGAAATATACACGTAGGAAGAACACAGTATGCCTGAGAAGTACTAGATTAGGTGAATGGGTTTTTAGCTGCATATCAGTTTCAAAAGTAGATCCCTTATAAATTAGGGTAAAGTTAATTATAGCACTAAGTTGTATCCCTGGTAACACAGTAATTATAGATAAGCGAGTGTAGTCAAAAGGCGTATTTTAATATCAATTATATATATATA
>KZ308262.1:710802-735658 GCA_000376725.2 Ladona fulva
TATGTAGATGTAGATTATATACCATAAAGTATTTGAAATTTCACAAATGAGAAAATAAAATATACTCAATTATTGAAATTTATTTAACCCGCTTTAAACATGCATTCGAATACGATTCCACATATGACTAGTTATTGGTCCATATTGATAGTAAAATATTTTCAGAGATAATAGCGCATGAAATCTTCACGAAATTTATTCATTTGATTCGCTGCCAGTGCGTTCTACTTCGTCCATGTTAGCAGCTTCGTTTGTTTTACATTCGACAGCGCTACGAAGCCGATTGTGGAGATCTATTGAAATGCGAGCTAACACTTTGTTTTGATGAAACTTTAATCAGCGAAAAAGCACCAACTCTTTCTGCACGGAACACACATTTCCCATTCCTAAACATCTGTAATGCGCTATATTTAAATTACCTTAAGTGAAGGAACGATATATACGAAAGTAACGAATTGCTACAAATGGAATATATGTTTAGACATTTCTCTATATAAAAGAGAAAGATATATTATATATGTAATATTTTCAACTTCATGTAATCATCAATAGAAAGTTAAAGGCGAGGGAAAACATTGACAACGAAACATATATCAATTCTCCTAAGCTGATCGAAGATGCTGATCATTGTTATTGGTATATTAAAGCTGAATGTGAAACTCATAAACTATATATTGATCACTATTGGATGACCAAATGGTAAGGCGCCACAATGTATGTAAAAACACACATTTATATTAAAATTTGTGAGCAATTTTGGTTCGAAAAAGAATAGCATTGGCCAAGGAAGCTTTCGTTAAGCAAAGTGAACTAGAGGTCTTGATAAAGGAATCAGAAAAAGATTGGTAAAATGCTTGGTGTGGAGGGTTTTGCTTTATGGATGTAAAACTACAAAGGATTACATCGAAAGATTAGATGCATTCGAGTAGTGAGTTTGGCGTAGAATGGAAAGGGTGAGTTGAGTAGCTGTAAAAAACAAACATGGAGATGTCTATTAGAGATGGTTGGGGAAGAGAGGGTTTAAATCGAGAGAATTATGCGTATACAGAGGAAATGGTTGGGCCAAATATTGAGGGGATATGAATTGCTAAAGAATGTTATTGAGGGAAGAATACTAGGGAAAAAGCAGAGAGGAAGACAGAGAAAAATTATTAGATGGCATGATAAGGGTGGGGAGGGTTATCGGGATGTGAAGGAACTGGCGATAAGTGGAGAATATTAGGGGTCATGAACCTACCGAAAGGTATAAAACTTATAAAATCTCCAGTAGAAATTTAGTTTTTTTAGTTTATCTTTGACAAATTGTTTTCAGCAAAAATGTATAATTCCAATAAATGTTAATTTTAAGTATGCCACGATTTTTACAAATATTTGGTAATGAATAATTAGTCTTAATCAGGAGTGAAAACAGGTATATAAAAATAGTTTTAAAAATTTAGTAATGCATACAGTAACTGTTTTAATTTCCAGGAGAAACATAATGATCCCGTCGTAGCTGAAATTGGTCGTGAAAATTAAAAAGTATTCGTACTGTTGAAATTGCATTTTTTTTCATTACTTGACACAACAACGTTGTTCAACTAATTCCGGTCTAATATGTTAGATCAAGAGGGTTTCTAATTTTAACGAACTCTTAATTAGCAGCTAATTGAACATTTTTTACGAGAATTTCTTTTTTATTTGCAGGTGAGCTGATTTTCATCATCCTATAACACTTCGCTCCGTGAAGAAGCCATTGGTTGCGCATAAAACAGTGTGAGTACTCAATGCAATATAGATAAAGAGCCAAATATTCTTAAAAATAAGATGCGTACAAATATTATGTATAGAACCGAATGGTATCGACATGCCTTGGATTTGAACCTACACTTTCCTACAGTTCCTACACTTTCCAGGCAGGAGTTTTAACCACTGAACTACCTTGCCGACTTTAACAGTCGCGCCATGAGACCTGGGTTTGAGTCCCAGTCATGTCGCTATTTTTACGCCTGTTTATCCTAGGGTATTGCAGTCTCACGGCTTTCTGTGCTTTGTTAATTGCCTTCCCCTCATCATTATGCGCATTGTAGGTAGATTAAATTTAGGGTTTATGATGAATTTAGAGTTCGAGCAACCATTAAACGTAGCGCTGCTGTTTATCTAAACAGAACAATAGAAAACTTCGAATTTACTCGGAGATACAATATAATTAGAGAGCTCCCGACCTTCCACAAGGTAAAGGGATGATAATNATATTCAAATTATGAATTAAAGAAAGAGACGATTCGCGGTCGAATGTTCCAAAATAACTCAATTTTCGATGAATTAAGTTAAGAACAGAAACATATAACATTCACGCACAAAGTATCACGAAGAGGTCTGTAAATACAAATTTTTTTGTTGCCAAATTGAAACAAAAATGCAAGAAAAGCAAGAAAATTACGACCTGTGGTAGAGTTGCTACGAAAGGTTTCATACAGGAGGGTTTCTATCTGCGCTATCCCCGTCTGGGAGATGTATTTAGCATGTGTTTCTTTACGTAGAATGTGCTTAAGGAACAGGTTGAGTGGAGCGAATCCACCCTCAACTCTATCAAAGGACGCCCACGCGAAAGAAGAAGATACCGCTACCTGCTAAAGAATGGAGGTCAAACGCTGCCTCAGACATGCACCAACAGCAAAGTGAGGATCCTTTGAAAGAGAACTTTGAGGCATTATAGCGTGACTCTTCATCGCCGGGCGATGAAACGCTATCGCACTACGACAGTCAACTGTTTACTCCAAAGCAGAGCAAGTGAAAGATTCCGGAGGAGATTATGCAATGTTTCTCGGATCTGGGGAAAGTTAGCGTCGAACACATTACTCGGAGGAAGAAGTGAAGAGCTCCTCACAGAAGAGGGACTTCCTATTCCATTAGCTAATGTTGTTCGAGGAACCACCTATGGACGAGTAAATAATTCTTTAACTGAAACCTTGGAGTAGACTTACAGAATGACAGCAAATCATGTTCTGATAGTTACCTATTCACGTCTCCCTATTACAAGCCAGGGAAATATATACCATATCTAGGCGCTTCAAGATTTTTTCCCGAAAACGAAACGTGAAAGTAATCGATTAGGGAAGTAGGGTTACGGAGTATTAATTCCCTGCTACAACCCAAAAACCTTCTTGCTGGGCACATATGTAGGTGTAGATCGATTCGGCTGTCATTGCTATAAATAATGGATGATCAGGATCTACAACAAGGGAAGGAATAACACAATGCGTTTTCATAGCATGTATTTAATTCAGCAGGAAAAGAAAGGAATATAATGAATCGCTTACGTTTCTTCTCAGTTCTGAGAAACTACAGATATTATTATGATGAAATTATTATCAGTTTTAACATAATGAAATGATGTTGTAGCTTGGATACCAATCGTTGAGGTAAGTGCTGCTAAAATTAGGAATCAGTAGCTGACATGAGTTACATACAAGGGCTGCCACCGGATCCGAGATGGTTTTCACCAAAGGCGAACGCACTACCCACTTCACCTTTACTGGTATACCAATCCCAGGTCTTATTGATGGAGAAGAAAAGGGAAAAAATCGAAATTGAATACAGTTAGAAAACTTTTCTTGCTAGGGAAGGAAGTTTAATGGCTGCGTAAAAAATCATAAATCATTAATAATGTATCATCAGTTGTTTACCCGAAAATACGTAGCAGTAGTTGGGATAGAATACTGCTCTTTTCCGAAGACATTCCTTTCGTATGCTCCAGAGAGAAACTATACGTGTCTTGTTTCTTAAATGAGAGACTTTAAAATTATACGAACAACAACGAAAAGACAAATGAAACGATCTTTCATAATAAATAAAATGCATCCCTCAGTAAGCAAGTCAGTGATACGGGTCTACCTCATTTGATCGACACTCACTTGACCGACCATCCCAGTGATACGTAATATTCCAAAAGGCTAAAAACTCTATGTAATGTATATTCTTTGACATGGTGGTGAGAATTTGTCTCATTTTTTGATGTTCAGAAAACCTGCAAATTCTTCCTCTGGAACAATTTTAAATCCGTAAGCTATAATTTTTCGTATAAATAAATCAGCTTCACCATTGAGATAGTCTCTATTTAATAGAGGGAAATAGTCACATATTACACTCAGTTCGACGCGACACATTCCTACAGCGACTCCTATCTGTTTGGATTACTTCAACCGTTTCGTCTTTGGTTCTTTTCAATTTATGGCCACTCAGAATAAAACTAAAGAAATACATCCGGGCACGAGCGATGCATTAACTCCCCACTTGTCCTCAATCCCGTCCGAGATTTTCTCCCTAATACTAAGAAAATGGGTTGAGCTATCTGATACTACAACGGTTTGTTTACTGTGTCTTCGGTGTCACCGATCGACAACGAAGATTCTTCCTCTATTCCCACCTTTCTTCGGTTTCGTTAGGTCATTCAGTTATGTTCTATGCCTCCAACACTTTTTAATCGCGTCCTTTTACTCCGAAAATACAAGAAGTGACGATGGAGACATGCTTTAGATAATGGTGGTGATAGGGGATAGCCAAGCATGGCTGGAGTCCCGGGTTCGAATCCTGGTTAACACACAGTTCTTTGTGTTTCTGTATTGGAAAAGGTAAATGGTGAGGGTTCTCTCTTAACACCTAGACTCCTAATAAAGTTGTCAACGTTATTATGCTGGTATTTTGTGCATCATTTTAAAGGAAATGACATCGGCACTACTGGTAAAGAAAATTTCCGCATTCAATACCGAATCCCGCGATTCCACAATAACTGACTTAAATGAAAATCATATTTTACACTAGTAAACTCCCCCGTGTAGCTGGGATATATAGTCCCATCATATAGATGGGACTCAATTTATATTATTTTTAAATGCATCTTATACATCTGGTCCTTCTAAGCCAGAAAGTGTCAATTCAAAGTGTATCATAACTTAGTATACTTGTAACCAGTAGATGATTTCATTGATACTGGATGAATTTCGAATAAAAATATGCTCAGAATTAAATGTACGTAGGAACATATTTTGAATTACAACTATGAAATCAACATTAATAAATAAATTAATATCTGACTGCCGAAATTATTCTTATCAACTCAACAACAATGAGAGCTAGGTATAGTTACAGTAAAACTTAATGTTCTTTCTATTTATAAAATACAGCTGCATTCATGAAATAAACCTCTAATTCAGGAATGCTATTGCAAAATTGTCTTTTGAATATCTTCATCTCTTCTATTGACCCTTGAAAGATTACTGGAGAGACATTTTGTGAATAAACGAAATTAAAATTTAATTAACGGTGGGTCTAGTTTCCATAGTAAAATAGTCTCGGAGACGACAGAGGAATTAGAACAATTTACACGTTACCACGGATTTAATAGATACAACCTGGGTTTATTTATTCTAGCGTCATCATTAGGTTACGGTATACGTCGAAGCCTTGGTCGTGTCTATTAAATCCTGTGGTAACGTGTATAAGTTGTCCTTGTTCCTCTTTCATTATGAAGTGCTACCACAAAATTGAGGCCGAAATACTGGATATTGTAATCTCGGGGAAGTTTAATACGCGATAAATTTCGAAATATTTCATATTTCGTAAGAGGAAACAACTGTTATTTACCGTTCTCATTTTTCGATCGAATTCACTAAGTCAACGCTTATGGAGCTTAATTCATAATCGGCTTACTGATAAGTACTCTCTACATTCAATGCTTATCCATCAGCTTCACGCTTATACTTCCAAAAGGGAAGGAGCGCCTGATTAGGCTGTATTATTAGTGAAGAGTACTCCGAAAAGGAATGGGATTTCACAGAAGACCTCTTTTGATCCCGAGAGTGCACCTGCGAAGAACAAAGTTGAGGACCGGGATGTAATGAGAAGGAATTCTTCTCGACGGGAAGAGCTGAACTTCGGTTCCAATTGCGAAGTCGTCTTTAGGGAAACGAATCAGAAATGGAACTCCTTTATGCGCGAACTGGAAAGCGATAAGGATTCCGCAGAATCGAAGCGGGAGATTTTTCGTCGCGAGTATCCTTTCTGAACTGCTTCCTATAACTTCCGGCTCGAAGACAGAGTTCTTTAATTGATTTTCATCACGTAGTGGGGAGCGATTAGTGCCCGCCCCTTCGACTGAAATATCCATTTCCGCTCTTATAAAGTAGCGTCCAAGTTATTCGAGTTGCACTCGCTCCGGACGGACTAATTAAAAGTTCCCGAATATCCTTCGCAAATTCAGCCGTTTCCGTCACTCGGGATTTGATTTCCAAGTAAGAAAACGACGCACGGCGTGACGTACCCGGAAATAATTAGATGCGCTCGAATTTCGCTCGTCTGCCGGCAATTAATTCTTTCTCAGCATCCCCAGCTTCCGAGGGAGGTTTAAAAGACTGGTCTTTTCGCGTCTTCGGGAAAAAAATTGGACCAAACTCTACCATTTATTCCTTTCTTTCAATCACAAGAGCGTAATGAACGGGATGACTTTCCGTCCAAAAGTCTCTCATGATCTGAGAAAGTTGGACTTTTGGAGACAATCGGCCGGATTTGCACTAACAGGGATATCACATTGCGTAATAATCCTAGAGAATAAAGTGATCAAATATACTGTCACTAGAAACAAGGGCGTAGCCAAGGTTTGGCTCTGGGGGAGGTTTGTATCCATGAAACCATGAACAAACGATAAAAATGTCTATATTCCTGGGACAGTCAAACTTCTTCCCTAAATTTAGCAATGATGGAATCAGAATTATATTTCCATATATTCCCTGCGAGTCACCAGTGGCGTACGTTACGATGAATGTTTAAACAAATACGATTTACATCCCATCGATTCATTCATTTCATTCATCGATTTTGTAAAGCCAAATTTAGTCGTAGGTGAAAGTGGGGGTTAGCATACAACCCTCCCCCCCCCCTCTGGCTACGCAACTGCTAGAAAATATTGAAAGTATTTATATTTCACAAGTATTGCCGGACGAATTATTATCGATGATTGAAAATAATCGAATGCACTTCCTGCTGCAAACCCTAATCTGGAAGTAAGGATTCCATCGGAATTGAACTGGGGACCTTATTAGTATATATATATATGTAAAATTGTAATGTAAAATTATACGAATTTAGTCTTATGTATGTGATGATGACAATGTTGCCACCTGACTTTTGTCTACTTGTAATATATGCAATAATAATAATAACAATTGCCAAGTGGGTAGCGCGTTTGCCTTTGGCGAAAGCGGTCCCGGGTTTGTTTCCCGATAGGAGCCCGTATGTGTGAAATTAACTCACCGAGGCATTCTTAGCAATACCTCTACCAGCAGGAGTTTGAGAGTGAAAGTCAGACAATCAGTGAGAGGAAAGTTGAAGAATAATTAAAAAAAGATACGAGGAGAGAAAGAACTGCAGGGGCAATCGGAACGAAATGAGAATGAGCAGTGAAATTAAATCTCTCGAATTTAAAAACGAGCTCTGGGTTGAGATTACGGTTAAGTCTGCAGCATTAAAGGAAACGAGTTAATGGAATATATAGGGAATAACGGAGTCTGCCATAAAAGAAAATGAAAGTGGTGCTGAGAGAGCGAAATATAATCCGCAGAATGTTCTTCACCTTAACCCTTTCCTTCTCTCGAATAACGATGTGAAAATGATGAGCTTCCACATCATGAAACAAAGTTCTAATATTCCACTTCCACTTCCATGCAAATCCGCTTATTTCTGAAATGTTCTTTTTGAGGAGCCTTCGTAACTTATATGAAATGGCTTAATAGGAATACGGGTATGCAGATGAGCAGATTTCTTTCAGTAACAGTTTGCCCCTGAATTACAATATTAAATTTGTTTGCCAACTAATCTTAAGGATATGCTTTACTCCAAGTTATCAGCATGAAATGTGTGATAAAACTATTTACACCATTGGTGACATTTTCGCCGGTAATTGGACACCATATTGTTTGTTTACTTTCATGATGGATAGCAACTAACCATAATTTTAAGATTTGAACTTCTATGTTAGCCTGAAGGTTCAAGTTAACTTTCAGGCTAACTATACATAATAATACAGGGCCTGCTGCGCAACAATATCGCGACTGCGTCATTAACTTATTTGAATATCGTTATATCCCCAGTGGGTGTTTGCCAAGTGGAACTATTATGTAGGTAGGTATACTTTAAAGTTGATAAAAGAATTGTCAAGAAATAAAGATTTTATATTTCAAGGTTTTTCAACGTATACTTACTGTATTTCATCAGTAACCTCTACTTCGTCTCCAACTAACTGAGAGTAAAATGAATATCAATCCACATAAATAACTAATTCGAATTACTTTAATTTTTTAGTCGAATAATAGCGATTTCTATCACACATTTCGAGAATAATTTTTTTACATATTTCACTAAGAATAATTAGTTACACAGGATATAAAAATGTTTATGATGGCTTTAGAAAGTTATTTCTCTACTGACAACTATGTATTTTCCACATATCAACCAGTAATTAATTTCATCTTACCTGCTGTCATTGGAGAAATTATCTTCTGAAAATTAAGACCCCCGAAGCTCCCAATTCCTACAATTTATATATATTTACTAAAATTGCATCACTGAATGAAATATACTGCAAAATTTCTCTGTGAATTATTCATTGGGATGGTTCATATCAAACGGTAACTGGTCGAATTCCTACTCAATTGAATTTGTTAATTTTTAAATCATTATCGCTCTCTGCTATAAAAATGGCAACCGATAACACTCAGCACACGAAATTTGTCTAAATCCGTGAATATACGCTTGATGCAATGTTAGAGAATTGGACACCCAGGCGTACTATTCTCAAATAGTATTTATTGATAGGCATTCATATCCGATGAAGATGTTATTTTCATTTTCTCAAGTATAATCAAATTTTTCCTAACACTGAGAATAATCGTCTTCACATTCAGAATTTTAATGCATCTGAAGGAAAATTAAAAGCAGATGGCGGCCATAATCCCCTTCAAAGATAAGAAACCTTTTAATATATCGGTATTAATCTTGTTTCTCGCCTCCCTTATGGACGTGGAATATCCTCAGCTTAAATGCAATTAATGAAATCCAGTTCCCCCTTCCGATCTTCTGCCCTTCGTCCACAACATCCAACGGCAATAGGAATTAATGAAAGAATAAAAAACCAAACCGTGTCCGCTTTATCTTAATTCCCCGGATCTCGAGCTTCTTGATGACGCGATTACGGACCTGGATTAGCCCTTTAAGGAATAGCTTTCGGGGTAACAGACAGATCGACTGCAGTCATTATTCTGTGGATTAGATCGAAGTCAGTCTTTCCTTCAATTCAATTCTGGAGAATGAGCTAAAGAGAATATTAGAGAACCTGGTAAATCCAAATCGTTATGGGCAAAAAAGTACGCTGATTATAGATATTCGCTGAGCAGAGATTAAAAAAAATAAAGAATCGCATTTATAAAGGAAGACTTTATTTCTCTGCACACAATGCACTCAATACACTTCAATATATTGAAGTGTATTGTAATTATTATTGCGGAATTATATTGTGGAATAATACCATATTGTGATATCAACTGAATAAGATGGTTACAGTCAGAATTTGCCTATGGAGGTTTTGATTCATGGAGTGGTCGAAACATTGCTTACATTCCTGGGACAGGCAAACTTCTGCACTAAATTTAAGAGGGGTGGAATCAGATTTATATTTACATGTTCATATTTACATAAGAAGGTTATATTAGCATCTGGTTATATATGAAAAGGGTTAATTTCAATCTCTAAATTCTATTTTGGTGATTATCATTCTGTTAAATAAACTTTATAAATTTGAAGATTTTATTAGCGAAAAAACTTAATAAAAGGCTAATTTTAATTACAGTTAAATTTGGGATCTATTCCGTTATGCCCCCTGTCTGTTGAATTAAGTTGTACTGGATGATTGGATTTGGATGGTTGCGTTAGGCAGTTCTCCGATTTCATTTTATGGTTTTCCGTGTTAACGCATTTGATACTGAGGAAGCAACGAACCAACCAAATCAAAACAGCGGAAAATGAGCTAGGAGAGATGAAATAACTCCACTGTCTTTGGCAACAAAAATCGAGGTGATAACACTTAGAAGTAATGTCACAAGGAAACGGATGAGAATAATATAGTACGGGAAGTTCTTTCTTTTATGAGTATGGTATTGCAAGAAAAGGTATTCTTAATGCCCGTTTATCCTCGGAGACTAAAGAAATTATATTCTGAGGGAAATAACTCCGAAATTTATTCAATACTCAATAAAAATAAAATATAGGTGCATATGATGTTACCAATTTAACTAAGTACACTGGATGAATTGAGCGTTTAAATCGGAATAACCGATTTAAACGAATTTTCTAGTTCTTAAATCGTTCCGGTAGTTTCATCTAAGGTGAATCGCTCGCAAATAATAATTTCCCGTCAGCGAAAGAGGAAATTCAGATTCCGAGAGAACTGCATCGCTCTTTCCTCTTGGCTGATATCAAACTCTAAAATCCGTGGAATCATCTTCAAGAGTCAAACTTGAGACGTTACGGCAGTTAATGTTACGAGAGTCTGCCGAATGGAGTCATCTCTAAAACGCGGCTCAACTCGCGCCGATTTCAGACCTTTGAGAGGATAAATTTTTACACTCCACCGTTAAAAATTATCCCATACCTGTTCATCCTCATTTTTAAGCTTTATCGAAATTGAATACCGAAAAACCACAAGTATAGATGTGAGAAGGGCGATAGTATATTTTTTTCAGATTAAAATAGTGGTTTTTTTTTAGAAAAATAGAGCTTTAAATTTACAAATTCTCATTGATTCAGCGAATATCTTAATTTAGTTGAATAATGCAATCGTTTCCGTTTATTTAAGAAATAGTATGCTTTCCCACACCCGCAACGACATTACTAAAAATTATGGAGCTGAATGCGTCATCATTATAATGGTATAAAAGATGATACCCGCTCATGCTCATATGCTCATAAAATTCGCTACAAATCATCCAGTATTCGATGGGATCAGAAGATGTTGAAAATACTTGTGGAAAATGAAGTTACATGCAAAAACGAAGGGAAAATGATTCTTATTAAGCAGATAATTACCTCACTTATAAGAAACACTAATTGTGATAAATTACCCATTCCACCCTTTAAGCTCTTTAATTTACGCACTCAAAACTGTTCAGGTGAAAGAAAAAATTAAAACATAGTATGACCACTATAAATTCCTTTTGGAACACCACTAACGATTAAAACAGAAAATTAGACATTTCTTCTTCTTAGTTTACTTGCTCAGACTAGTTTCAAATACAGTCAAAACATCGGTCTGCGAGCAACTTGGATTGAGTGTTTTGCAAGGCGAGCAAAATTTTAACTTGAGGTACGAGCGAGGTCCTGCAATAGGAGTAATACAAGGTGTACGTGTATGCTACTTTGGATGCCGAGCGTCACGCAATTATTAAATCCCGAATATACATTACTGGAGTACGTATACATTCATTATTACAGTAAGAATATGAGTGCTTCGGATTACGAGCGTTATTCAATTAAATTCAAGGTTTGGCTCCATGGAAATGTTTATACCTTCCGAAAGATTAAGAACCAATCGGTAACTAAAATTTCGTAAATAATGCACCGAATTAATTTCCTACAACGGATAGTATTCGGAGGTTCCGGGAAAAGCTAAGACTTTAAATTTAGGGTTTATGATGAATTTAGAGTTCGAGCAACCATTAAACGTAGCGCTGCTGTTTATCTAAACAGAACAATAGAAAACTTCGAATTTACTCGGAGATACAATATAATTAGAGAGCTCCCGACCTTCCACAAGGTAAAGGGATGATAATATCCTCTGAGATATTACCGTCGTACGGGTATTCGTCGTAAAGTGGGTAGTTAAGGTCGCTTAAAAATGCTGGCGGAGTGGAATAAGCAACGAAGGAAAATGGCACAGAGACCCAATTCCCGGAACCCTCATGTGAAAAATAATAGTGAGCTTCCATAGATCAAAGGGGAGACTGATAGTGACAGGGTTCGCAAAGGGATAACGTAAACAACGAGAAAGAAATGTGGGGGCAAAGATGGCGGATAAAAACAAGAGGAAAACGACCCAGACGGATAAGATCCTTCGGAGGGGAAGGGAAAATTGGCAACATCGCTTCGTTATGACTTCTCTGCACTAGAGGGGGAAATAAAAAAGAATTGATGAGTTTTCCATTCCGTGACTGCCGCACTTCCCTTTATTTCTCTCCCAACGAGTATTTTTTAATCTCCCAAAGTGGGCTAGAGAAGCTCTCACATCAACGATGTGACGAAAAGGGTTGCTAAGGGATACGGGGTGGAAAAAATGACGGCGAACGCCCGCTCCCTTTACTGCGAAAAAATGAAACTGTCTAGTTTCTCCTTTTCATCTCTTTTTTCCGCCTGGCTTGTGGATGTTCCAGATAAGATGGTCGCCTGGTTATGAGTGGTACCCTGGAGATTGCGATTTGAACGCCATGGAGACGAGCAGAGGATATCCTAATGTTAACGGAAGGATGAGTGCATTTCGAAAGGTATCACTCCGATTATGTACTTGAGCCAGATATGTACCATTTAAGGAAGCTGCGTTTGTATTGCTCCTTCACAGCACAACTTACAACGATGGGANGTAGATGTAGATTATATACCATAAAGTATTTGAAATTTCACAAATGAGAAAATAAAATATACTCAATTATTGAAATTTATTTAACCCGCTTTAAACATGCATTCGAATACGATTCCACATATGACTAGTTATTGGTCCATATTGATAGTAAAATATTTTCAGAGATAATAGCGCATGAAATCTTCACGAAATTTATTCATTTGATTCGCTGCCAGTGCGTTCTACTTCGTCCATGTTAGCAGCTTCGTTTGTTTTACATTCGACAGCGCTACGAAGCCGATTGTGGAGATCTATTGAAATGCGAGCTAACACTTTGTTTTGATGAAACTTTAATCAGCGAAAAAGCACCAACTCTTTCTGCACGGAACACACATTTCCCATTCCTAAACATCTGTAATGCGCTATATTTAAATTACCTTAAGTGAAGGAACGATATATACGAAAGTAACGAATTGCTACAAATGGAATATATGTTTAGACATTTCTCTATATAAAAGAGAAAGATATATTATATATGTAATATTTTCAACTTCATGTAATCATCAATAGAAAGTTAAAGGCGAGGGAAAACATTGACAACGAAACATATATCAATTCTCCTAAGCTGATCGAAGATGCTGATCATTGTTATTGGTATATTAAAGCTGAATGTGAAACTCATAAACTATATATTGATCACTATTGGATGACCAAATGGTAAGGCGCCACAATGTATGTAAAAACACACATTTATATTAAAATTTGTGAGCAATTTTGGTTCGAAAAAGAATAGCATTGGCCAAGGAAGCTTTCGTTAAGCAAAGTGAACTAGAGGTCTTGATAAAGGAATCAGAAAAAGATTGGTAAAATGCTTGGTGTGGAGGGTTTTGCTTTATGGATGTAAAACTACAAAGGATTACATCGAAAGATTAGATGCATTCGAGTAGTGAGTTTGGCGTAGAATGGAAAGGGTGAGTTGAGTAGCTGTAAAAAACAAACATGGAGATGTCTATTAGAGATGGTTGGGGAAGAGAGGGTTTAAATCGAGAGAATTATGCGTATACAGAGGAAATGGTTGGGCCAAATATTGAGGGGATATGAATTGCTAAAGAATGTTATTGAGGGAAGAATACTAGGGAAAAAGCAGAGAGGAAGACAGAGAAAAATTATTAGATGGCATGATAAGGGTGGGGAGGGTTATCGGGATGTGAAGGAACTGGCGATAAGTGGAGAATATTAGGGGTCATGAACCTACCGAAAGGTATAAAACTTATAAAATCTCCAGTAGAAATTTAGTTTTTTTAGTTTATCTTTGACAAATTGTTTTCAGCAAAAATGTATAATTCCAATAAATGTTAATTTTAAGTATGCCACGATTTTTACAAATATTTGGTAATGAATAATTAGTCTTAATCAGGAGTGAAAACAGGTATATAAAAATAGTTTTAAAAATTTAGTAATGCATACAGTAACTGTTTTAATTTCCAGGAGAAACATAATGATCCCGTCGTAGCTGAAATTGGTCGTGAAAATTAAAAAGTATTCGTACTGTTGAAATTGCATTTTTTTTCATTACTTGACACAACAACGTTGTTCAACTAATTCCGGTCTAATATGTTAGATCAAGAGGGTTTCTAATTTTAACGAACTCTTAATTAGCAGCTAATTGACAATTTTTTACGAGAATTTCTTTTTTATTTGCAGGTGAGCTGATTTTCATCATCCTATAACACTTCGCTCCGTGAAGAAGCCATTGGTTGCGCATAAAACAGTGTGAGTACTCAATGCAATATAGATAAAGAGCCAAATATTCTTAAAAATAAGATGCGTACAAATATTATGTATAGAACCGAATTATATCGACATGCCTTGGATTTGAACCCACACTTTCCAGGCAGGAGTTTTAACCACTGAACTACCTTGCCGACTTTAACAGTCGCGCCATGAGACCTGGGTTTGAGTCCCAGTCATGTCGCTATTTTTACGCCTGTTTATCCTAGGGTATTGCAGTCTCACGGCTTTCTGTGCTTTGTTAATTGCCTTCCCCTCATCATTATGCGCATTGTAGGTAGATGCGATGAAAGGGTTGGAGAGCGATGCTATTCAATAATAATAATAGGGGGTCTTTATTAAGGCGAATTTTAGTCTAAACAGACCACTCTTAAAATTACAATTAACCTTGTATAAACGAACACAAACAACCATGTCCTGACCAGGATTCGAACCTGGGACCTCGGTATTGCTAGACTAGCACGCTAACCATTACGCCACCGAGGCCGGCCGGCTATTTCACCTTGGTCAGACCCCATTTTGAATACGCGGAAAGTATGTGGGATCCGGCAGATGAAACGAACACCCGCGAACTCGAGAAAATGCAGCGCAAGGCACGTTTTGTGAAAAAATGCTACAATAAAAAAGCTACTGTTACGAAAATGCTCTCGGACGCAGGTTGGGAATTCTTGAAGGAAAGTAGATTGGAAGCTAGGCTACAATTACTTGATAAATTTCGAGACAGTGCGTTCGCGGATGACGTAATGAATATTATGCGACCCCACTGTCATTTTGGCCGATCCGAAAATTAGCGTAAAATAAGGGAAATAGATGCTAGGACTAGTCGTTTTAAGGACTCATTCTTTCCGCGAACGATACGCGATAATAACAAGATAAAGAAATAGCTCGAACATCCGATGTTTACACCTTCTGCCACACGCCGAAAGGTGGCTTGTAGGGTATTGATGTAGATGTAGATTATATACAGAATTGTAAACATAAAGATAAAGGGCGTAGGTAACTTTGCACGTGAAGGCGTGTACCTAGGGAAAACCCAAGGACTCGTACTCAAGTGGGACTCGAACTTGGAGTCTGCCGCTATGCGAACAGATGCTTTAACCAGTTAAGCTATCAAGGCAAAGCATATTCTCAAGCCGTTTTGGGAGACTTTGTAGGCAAGGGCAAAGTTTCTTCCATCTGTGAAGCATAGTCCGCGGACATTGGTAAAAGCATCTGTCCGGAAAGTGGAAAACTCCAGGTGTAAGTCCTGGTCAAGTCAGACGTTTTCGTGTCCGTTTTTGCATGGGAAAATTGTACACTTTTTTATGATTCAGAATATACGTGAGATAAGAAAACGTTTATCTATTAAAATATCGAGAATATCTTCCCAATAGTTTCCTCGTAAGGGTTATGGAAAGGTGTAAATACTTTGCAGGATGTCGTGTGGCTGAATCCCACGGAATAAAAAGTGTGTAACAATAGCGACATGACTCGGACTCGAACCCAGGTCTCCCAATTTCCGAGTAGGAAGAATATCTACCCGGGAAGTGTACCAGGAAGGAGACCTGGGTTTGAGTCCCAGTCATGTCGATGTTTTTCACACTTATTCCTTAGATTCCTTGTATTTAATTTATAATGAAAATTCTACCCTAATACTTCAATTAACCCTTACCACTTGAAATGAATTAAAGAAAAGTAATAAAATATCAACCCCAGAAAATATATCAAGACATTCGTATACTACTATACCAAATATTGATACGCAAATATCATCAACATTTTGTCCTGGTGATCTTTTCTCTAAATTTGCAAAAAAATCGAACTCCTGTTTCGAGGAAAATTTGCATGTGAGATGGCGGACTTTAGATCCGATCGAACGACGCAGAACTTCGAGATTTGTGGTCCATTCATCATCTCGCCGAAGATGACCCCTGAGTCGGAGGTCGCGAATCGTGCAACGGCTGCAAATTACAGATCGTCCAATGGGCGTCAAACGCAGATTCGATCCGAGATATTCGCCAATTCGCCACTACTGAGTCAATACGGACAGTTTGCGGAAAGAGTTCCCCATGTGATAAATACATCAAAGATGATTGATCATTCTTCCCAGCAATATTTAGGCTCGATCGTGAACGATTGGAACCCGAAGCCCTTTTCTCCCTCACGGTTGCACAACCTCGTGCACGTTTCTTCTTTAATAAGTGATAATTCGTGAGGAAATCAAAGTAGAGGAGTTTCTGCATCCTTCCCTGTTCGTCTATGGAATGATGCGGATTTGTGTTGGGAATACATACGGTAGAGAAAAATGAGCCACGTCGAGCTTGATTCAACTGTTATTTCCCATGAGCCCAATGATCGAATACTGTTTGTTAAATACGTGAGATCGTTTGAGATATATGAGTCAGACAAAGACTTTATCAAGGAAAACACCCTTTAACAAAGTCCTTCACACCTTGTAAGTAAATGCGGTGGAATAGAGGAAGTGCGTCGGCTGGAATAAGTCAGTCATTATAATGTCAGCTAACGAATACCAAGGCCCTGGATTCTAGCCACAGATAGACAATTTTTGCATATTCTCATCGATTAAGCTTCACAGGAAGGACACGTTAAAAATGATCGCCTATATCAAATTATTAGCCAGTGATATTTATCATCACACCCACTCATAAACAGTAGGATGTACTCCATTTTCAATGTTTTAATTTCTTGCCAAAACACTATGGGTAAACTGAATGAGTCCGACTATTGTTACTGAATAATTTTACGCAATATTTGGCATTAACATATTTAATTCCAATCATAACTGAAATAAAAGATTATTTTGTTAATATAAAGAAATAATGCGTACAGAATCCTCGAGTTATTTAAGCACCAAGCGGGAAAAATACTTGAATCTGTTTAGCAGAATCAATATCTCGTCCGTGCTAAATGTTTGTAAGTAATCATTTTATAAGTAGAAAAGTGTGAGGTATTTCAAAGACTATCAAAAGGAAATACGGAAATTCTTGGATAATTTGGCCTTTACACCTTACCTCAGAACATCTTCCAAGCGTTATTTTGAAAGTGCTTTGATCATTTTCGCCCATGCATCGATGAGTAAACCAGGAATATTAACAGGTTTTTTTGTCCTTGATGGAATTCAATCCCAAGAGTTATGGGAAGAGGCAAATCCGTTTCAGAAGTGATGATGACTCACTCGCAAAGATGGAATGAGTAAGTTTAATTAGGTAACTAAGGTATGTCAACAGCGAAACAGAGAACAACGCAGATAGAAAATTATAAGCAGTTTATGCAGTGAGACAGTTATATCTGTTTATATTTTCGGCTGTAGGCATCCATTTGAATTACCCTTCATCTAATATGAGTTAAATATACGTCCACTTCTACCTAATATGATATTAAATGTAAATACTCCACAAGTCTCTGAGTCGCACAAAAGGAAGTATCATGCAGGGAAAAGTGTTACGATAAATATCCCCCCCCCTAGTCGCACACGATAAATATTCTATGAAAATGATCTCAGACGAAGGTGGGGAATCCTTGAAAGAAAGGAGATTAGGCTGCGATTGCTTGGTATATTCAAAGAAAGTAGGATACATTTGCGAAAGACGTAATCGGTATCATGCAGACCCCTGCTACTTCGGCAATCCAGAAATATGAAGAGAAGTAAACTATGATAAATAGATACACGCTGAATGCAAATATATTTACTTGCGATCTCTTAAATAAATACGTCTATTTCGAATGAGCTTTATGGGCAACAATTAATTTTGTATTTATTAATTTAATAAAATGTTCTCTTTATAACAATCATTTTTTCTTTCATCACAGTTTACAATTTGCATATCCTAAGTTTGTCCAGGTCGCGCTTGGCGTTTTCGAGGAAGTTTTCGGGCAATCGGCCTAAGTATATATTCTTCATTAATAAATATTTCTTCCACTGAAGAAATATTCGAGAAGTAGCACTTGTTCTTTTACGTGGTACGGATTCAGACCGTTCCGAAATTATTCTCCCCGTAGTATTCACGTCTGCATTCGAAACCACAAGTCAACACTTCCTCATGCAAAATGACTCCACCATTTTCAGCTTCTCCCGGGATAATGCAAGAACTTGCCCTCCCATTATTCTATTTATTCCCTCTTTTTCCTCCAAAGCACCGGCGCAGTGACGGGCGTTGCAATTACGTCAGCCTCGAACGTATCTGCAGTGGAAATCTTAAGGCAGAGGGAGAAGTAATCTTATGGAGAAATAAAAGAGCGAATAGCAGTCAATACATGACCTGGAAATAAAATGTTTCCGTTGCGAAAGGCTATACATACCAGGGAGGTCAATCTATTAACCTCATCCATATTTTTCTGGGAAATTCAAGGGAGCTGCGGGAGCAGTTGTGTTACTTTGGAAAGGAAAAGAATGTATGGAAAAGGGAGGGAAAGATAAACTTAATTACCAAAGAGAATGGAAGCCTCAACTCCCCCGGAGGCGATAGCGTTGGAACAAAAAACAACGAAGAATCGGATTGGTTTTTCGGTCGGTTTCGCAACGCCGTAAATACAGCTTTTACATTCTTTCGGAAGAAAGGGAGCAAATAAATTTCCTCTTTATCGGATGCGTGGCGATATCCTCCAAATATTGCTCTGTAATTGGGAAAAGTTGGGAAGTTAATCAATAATTTAATTTTCTGATAAACATCGACGGGTATTCGGCTAAGATTCAGAAGTATTTCGCGGAATGTCGGAAAGCATACATTTTGCTCATGATCCGGATGAAGGATATTCTGTTGAGTCAAAATTCTTATATCTGGGATTTACACACGAAAAATGAGGTCTGATATATCATTCCCAAGAGAAGAGCCAGTTTTTGTTACTCTTCATCAAAAATGTTGAGCTAAATGCCACATTAAATCGCAGTATTCTTCAATAAGGAAATGTATCGGCAAAGACCGAGTTCTTCGTAAAATATATAAACTATAATCGCATTGCTTCATTTAGAATTATTCTTATAAATTAATTTGAGCAAAATATTTGGTTTTCAGTCCGATCTTGCTGTTCTCTACTACATATAAGGCACTCTATTCTTCTGTAACTCCTAACTTAAGCTCTAACAATTCAACTTTGAACTTCCTCCATAATTATTTCCTTCAATCATTCCTTGAAATATAGTTTTCGGGACACTCGCATATCGAGGTTTACATTTCCTCTTTTTTTATCAATGTTTCCATAAAATTCTCTCTTCATTTGTTCTTTGAAGGTCTTCTCGTTCTGACCATTTTGTTTCCATCTTTCCTATATAGTCCTATATGTCTTCATTGCTTCCAATATTATATTCTTTGATTCCATTACAACGTATAATTCACAGTCGTAGGAAGGGACACTACGAAATATAGGCTATTAGGAATCGTTCCCAATCTCCAAGAATGGACTTTTTCTGGTTGTCAGTATTATGCGACAAATGTTCTCTTTACTTGTTCTATTTGCTGTTGCTACTTCTACTGCTCATCATCTTGTTACCTGAATAGCGGAATCCTCCCGCACGGTTAGGGTGTCTATTCGTAGATTAACCTGGAAAATAGGTTACCTCTTTGGGTACATAAGAAGATATCTGGATAACATAATCTTCAATATGTAATTAAAAATATCAGTAAATGCTCATACTTCATCAAAAATATCTTCTTGTTTTGTATGTATTGTACATTTCTTTTGTGTATTTGAAATGGTAAATACCAATGCACAATAAGATACGTGATTATGTGGAAGAGAGGCCCGCTCAGGCCTAACCTCGCCATTAAAAGGCTCCAATAATAATCTTCTCATACCCAAAACTGCAGCAAGTGGCTTGAACATTCGAGTCAAATAAATGTAGCTGACTGACATAAATGTTATCATATGATTATGAATTTTTTTACTACCACACGGCATAAATCCTATTTGTAGTCATCACATGTAATAAATAAATAAAAATCTGAGGTACAATACAACACAACGTATTATTTATAAAATTCGATACAAACACCTTTATTTCACCCAATAAAGACGTTTGTATCGTTATATTTAAGGTACAGAACCCACAGAATCTTTATCCCTGCAATTGTGGACATACTTTTAATAAGTGTTCTATCCTAATTACAATCCAAAATCACAATTTTATACATAAAAACTGCGTTTCGATCTAAACAGCGAATAGGTCACTAATCGGCGATGTTTTTCGCGAATTTTCTGAGAGACGGTCCACGAAAACTGGCGTCAAGTCTCCAGCAGCGGCTTCCGAGGCGTAACCTTTTAATTTGTCGCAAAGACAAGGGAGGCGATGTCCAAGAAGTGAGATACGCCTCCGAGAATCAGAATGACGTCCGCAGCGTCACGAGAATCATCGCGTCGGAGGTGCGACCTTAATTCCTTGGCAGTGTGATTGCAGAGAGAGTTATTTGTGGAGATATATGTAACGATCGAGGCGTCCTCATTTCGAGAACGACGTCTTTCCGGTGCTCCATTGAGAAAGGCCACTCGAGTGACATCGCCCTTTTACTATCCGATGCTTCGCCAAGCCCTTGAGTGGACTCCATCTCAAGGTATTTAGAATCGAGGCGTGATGTGGAATGGCATAAGAAGAACACGTTAAAATGATCGAAGTCTTAGTGAAGTTAAAAGAAAACTACACGGTCACCTCAACATCCGCTTACTCTCTCCTTAACTCCACCCACTATAACCAAGCATCTCTTTCTTTTTCATCTTCCAAAATTTTCTTCGGCTTGATTAAATCTCTCCCAAAAAAATCCGCTTGCCCTCCCATATCGATGGTCATTTTTTGACACTACTGATATATTTATTGACTACCTATTTCTATTGTTCAACGTCTCATATTTAAAGTTTAGATATGCTGTATCGGTTCTAACATGTTTCACGACTGGAGTAACTCGATTCGTTCTGTACTTGATCAACCACAAATGATATTGAACGAAATTTAATGAATTTGAAATTTATTAAATGTACATAATTAATTACTCATATCTAACCTGCAAATTTACTGCCTTAATCTGATAATGCTCTATTTTAATACTTTATTATGAGTAAAATTAGAATATTAATCATGGCGAAATNACCACAAGTATAGATGTGAGAAGGGCGATAGTATATTTTTTTCAGATTAAAATAGTGGTTTTTTTTTAGAAAAATAGAGCTTTAAATTTACAAATTCTCATTGATTCAGCGAATATCTTAATTTAGTTGAATAATGCAATCGTTTCCGTTTATTTAAGAAATAGTATGCTTTCCCACACCCGCAACGACATTACTAAAAATTATGGAGCTGAATGCGTCATCATTATAATGGTATAAAAGATGATACCCGCTCATGCTCATATGCTCATAAAATTCGCTACAAATCATCCAGTATTCGATGGGATCAGAAGATGTTGAAAATACTTGTGGAAAATGAAGTTACATGCAAAAACGAAGGGAAAATGATTCTTATTAAGCAGATAATTACCTCACTTATAAGAAACACTAATTGTGATAAATTACCCATTCCACCCTTTAAGCTCTTTAATTTACGCACTCAAAACTGTTCAGGTGAAAGAAAAAATTAAAACATAGTATGACCACTATAAATTCCTTTTGGAACACCACTAACGATTAAAACAGAAAATTAGACATTTCTTCTTCTTAGTTTACTTGCTCAGACTAGTTTCAAATACAGTCAAAACATCGGTCTGCGAGCAACTTGGATTGAGTGTTTTGCAAGGCGAGCAAAATTTTAACTTGAGGTACGAGCGAGGTCCTGCAATAGGAGTAATACGTGTGTATTATATATTATACGGGTGTACGTGTATGCTACTTTGGATGCGATCATTAAATCCCGAATATACATTACTGGAGTACGTATACATTCATTATTACAGTAAGAATATGAGTGCTTCGGATTACGAGCGTTATTCAATTAAATTCAAGGTTTGGCTCCATGGAAATGTTTATACCTTCCGAAAGATTAAGAACCAATCGGTAACTAAAATTTCGTAAATAATGCACCGAATTAATTTCCTACAACGAATAGTATTCGGAGGTTCCGGGAAATGCTAAGACTTTAAATTTAAGGGTTTATGATGAATTTAGAGTTCGAGCAACCATTAAACGTAGCGCTGCTGTTTATCTAAACAGAACAATAGAAAACTTCGAATTTACTCGGAGAGACAATATAATTAGAGAGCTCCCGACCTTCCACAAGGTAAAGGGATGATAATATCCTCTGAGATATTACCGTCGTACGGGTATTCGTCGTAAAGTGGGTAGTTAAGGTCGCTTAAAAATGCTGGCGGAGTGGAATAAGCAACGAAGGAAAATGGCACAGAGACCCAATTCCCGGTGAATGTGAAAAATAATAGTGAGCTTCCATAGATCAAAGGGGAGACTGATAGTGACAGGGTTCGCAAAGGGATAACGTAAACAACGAGAAAGAAATGTGGGGGTAAAGATGGCGGATAAAAACAAGAGGAAAACGACCCAGACGGATAAGATCCTTCGGAGGGGAAGGGAAAATTGGCAACATCGCTTCGTTATGACTTCTCTGCACTAGAGGGGAAAATAAAAAAGAATTGATGAGTTTTCCATTCCGTGACTGCCGCACTTCCCTTTATTTCTCTCCCAACGAGTATTTTTTAATCTCCCAAAGTGGGCTAGAGAAGCTCTCACATCAACGATGTGACGAAAAGGGTTGCTAAGGGATACGGGGTGGAAAAAATGACGGCGAACGCCCGCTCCCTTTACTGCGAAAAAATGAAACTGTCTAGTTTCTCCTTTTCATCTCTTTTTTCCGCCTGGCTTGTGGATGTTCCAGATAAGATGGTCGCCTGGTTATGAGTGGTACCCTGGAGATTGCGATTTGAACGCCATGGAGACGAGCAGAGGATATCCTAATGTTAACGGAAGGATGAGTGCATTTCGAAAGGTATCACTCCGATTATGTACTTGAGCCAGATATGTACCATTTAAGGAAGCTGCGTTTTTATTGCTCCTTCACAGCACAACTTACAACGATGGGACAAAGAATATAAATAAAATGGAATATTGTAAGGATAAATTATTACTTCTCAAACGCTGAAAATTGAAATTGTGTGTTGAGCATTTTGAGTTAATACACCAACGAAATAATCAACAATGTTTCTCGTAAAATGAAAAAGATAATGATCTTATTGATTATTAAATATGTTTTAACTATAATAATCAAATGAGGCAAATTTCTACAACATATAGCAAACTTTGGGAACGGAAAATGAGAAATTAATTCCGATTTCATTTAAACCCGGTGAGATGGTCATTGAGCGTGTGTTTATATATTGCCAACGCAATAAGATATGGAAATGTAATCGAAATTTGTCTGCTAATGGTCTAAATAATATTATATACTATATAAAAAGACATTTTTGTGTTTGAGGTAAACGAGAAAAAAAAATTAAAATTAGTAAATAATAACGAAGAAAATGCAATTTTATGAGCCTATGTTAAATATGATTTTCAAACCTACTTGGTCATGAGCCATAAAGTATTTGAAATTTCACAAATGAGAAAATAAAATATACTCAATTATTGAAATTTATTTAACCCGCTTTAAACATGCATTCGAATACGATTCCACATATGACTAGTTATTGGTCCATATTGATAGTAAAATATTTTCAGAGATAATAGCGCATGAAATCTTCACGAAATTTATTCATTTGATTCGCTGCCAGTGCGTTCTACTTCGTCCATGTTAGCAGCTTCGTTTGTTTTACATTCGACAGCGCTACGAAGCCGATTGTGGAGATCTATTGAAATGCGAGCTAACACTTTGTTTTGATGAAACTTTAATCAGCGAAAAAGCACCAACTCTTTCTGCACGGAACACACATTTCCCATTCCTAAACATCTGTAATGCGCTATATTTAAATTACCTTAAGTGAAGGAACGATATATACGAAAGTAACGAATTGCTACAAATGGAATATATGTTTAGACATTTCTCTATATAAAAGAGAAAGATATATAATGGAATATATGTTTAGACATTTCTCTATATAAAAGAGAAAGATATATTATATATTTAANCCATGTTTCTCTATCAACCACTTTTAAGCTCACTTTTTTATGGAACCACTTCTGGATCACTAGCATGCTAACCACTCTGTGATGGCGATCCAACCCTGGGGTCCCGGGTTCGAGTCCCTGATTATCGGATTTTTTCTGGTCAGAGAATGGTCTGTGTGCTCGTCTATTGTCACCATTTACGCTTCTACTGTATTTGTCCAACGGATTTATGTTCGTTAGGGCACCGGAAATGAATAAAGAAATTAAATAACGAATAAATTAAACGACATACATAAAATATATCAAATAAACAATTAACAATATAAGTAAGAAAAATAAGATGACTAAAATAAATAAAATAATTAAGCAAAATAATTAAAAGGAATCAAA
>KZ308262.1:767882-791721 GCA_000376725.2 Ladona fulva
ACTTTTTTCAAACGACCAATATCTCATTGTTGCGTCTTTTTATTTTTTTATTTTATATTATAAGGGGTATTGAAATTTGTAGTTCAGCATAAGGCACAGTATTAATTACCTTATTTTAATCCTAACAAGGTGTTCATTTTAATTGACAAATAGCAAATTTGCAGGACATTTTTAAAAAGGGTGCGATATTAGGACCACTTCCCCTATCACTTAATAACTACTCCTAGTAGTTGGATAATAGTAGACGGTCCTATTTAGAAGGATAATAGTAGACAGTAATAGTTTTCGATGATCTTATATCTCAAGGAGCCTAAGCTGCTAAGTTAATTTTTCGTCAGTGGAATCTGACCCGTAAATTTTAATAATCACATATTTTACAAAGTTATTTCGATTTGCTATCTTATTCAGATATTTTAGAGTAGTAGGAAATTACAAAATCTAGGACTCATGCATGCTAAAGTGTAAAAACCAGTAAAAATAACAGAAGTGAGAGGATCTAAGAAACTGATTCTAACAATAAACTTGCTGTTATACTTATCTTGCCACTCTTTTGGCACAGAAATGTTATTTTTGATGCGTTAATTGGGATTTTAACATTTAAAAAGAATCGCTTCAATTATCAATCTGTAGATAGACTATTTCTTAAGCTAAAATAGGAATATGAGTAAACATTTACTATCTATCGATAGTAAATGTTTCCAAATCGATATCCAAATGCTATATATCGATAATGTATTAAAAGCATTCACTCTTTATTCGTACCAGTACAACTAAAAATTTGCAACATTTTCGCAAATAGATTGAGTATCGTATTTAGTGCGTATTAAAATATTTGATCTTCACACTAAATGAAATAAGCATAATCTTTTAAAAACGACATACAAGATATCAGCATTCTATAATAGTCCAAAATGTTTTACTCAAAGTCTTAAACAACATTGAGATTCTCCGTTGGTACTTCAAAAATATAATTTTAGATATCCTGTTCGTGATTTTCAGAGGTTTCATAAATAAATAGGTTTCAACATTTGGTCTCCCGGATGCCGCCTTTCAATGGTATATTTCATTGATAATTGTACGGCATAATTTATTTTGGAGCTTTTAAATCGGATCAGAATTCGCATCTAGCGCTATCGGGTTTGGGTACGAATTTTCTTTTGTCGATCTCATACATTAATTAGGACATATTAAAATGGTATCCGCTATCATTTTAACGGCTTTTAATTTTGTTGTTTATTTACCATAAGATAAAAAGCAATGTCTATGGAACAGGGAACACGCTGCTGTCTCATTTGCAACGTGACATCTTTCCATTTCGTTCTGAAATGATAAAGAGAATAGCGAGAGGATAAGAAAGAAACACGCGTTACAACACTCCGAATAAGCGCTTGATTGCTTCCCTTTGAGTGTATCACTGTAATAACAGAGTCTCTCTCTCTCAAACGTCTGTCATCGCCACTTTCTTTCGAGCGGAATTAATTAAATCCAAAGCGAAATTCTGTGGAATCAAATGGATGTTGTGTTATCTGTTCGGTATAATTAGTCCTGTGTCACGAGAGAAAGTCCTCTCTCCATTTTGGGCCATTTTATTGTTTGTGAGCGGTGAGAATGCGGTTTCGACCCTAAGCAAATCACTAACTGACCCCGTCGCGCCTTCATTAACCCTCCGCGAGTGGGAGCTGCACCGCCGAGACATTCTTCAGGTATTCGTTGCTTCCTGTGTGTCTGAATTCCTGGTCTGAAATCCCATGGGATTTACACGAGCAGAGGTGGACCAGGTGCAAAATAAGGTCAGCTTGCGTAAAAATTTAATTAAACAACTTCAAGCCGTTGGTCTCGTTGGAGTTTCAGCATGGGTGAGGGTCCCATAAAAGTAGATAATCAACGACAATCGATTTTCCAAGGCTTAGATTCGCCCCTCCTACTTTTAAAGTTGCATACGTTGTACACGATATAAGTATCGACGAGAAGAAAAAAAAACTGTCTCAATTCCACAAGGAGTTTATTCTGAGACCGGTTTCGACCAAGTTCTAGTCATCATCAGGCCAAAATGTAACAAGGGACACACCAAGTTTGTGGGTCACGGATTCTATAAAGACTTACAGGGTAGGTTCTATACTCTATAAAAACAGACACGTGTCAGACACTGAATAAGCCTTGAGGATTGGGAAATACTCAATTTATTATCAATAGGGTTTTGTTTAAAACAATATAGGTTAAAAATATAACATTTTTAAGCTGCCGATGCAAAATGATAACTTCATTGGTGTGTTAATAAGACAGGAAAATGTCTTCTTCCGCTCAACAAATTACCGTGGGACTAGAATTTCATTGGACTGAGATGATTATGGGAAAGTTTTGATATAAACAAAAGGAAAACTCTTGAAGTAGATTATGGAAACTATTTAATTTCATTCTTACTCCTTTATTATTTTCAATGGGGTTTCCAAATGTGAATCTACATTTTCTAATGTAATAAATGCCTTTATAGAAATATGTAATTTTCCTGTCTCATACACCGAAGTAAAGTTCAATTTAACCTTCATTAGAAGCTAAACATTTGTTTTCCAAAGAGATTTCTACTGGAAATGGTGACATTCACCGCGCTAGAAATATGATAGTTTTCAGGAATATAGCACTAAAAAATAATATTTTATATTCTTGAGGGAGGTTTAGGATTATAAGCAATAATTTTGCACAATAATATGAGGATCAAATATATTATAATGACATAACTGAAATGAAGAGGGCAATTTATAGATCATGTACTCCACACAGTCAAAAAATGTACATTGAATTTATTTTGAATCTGAAATTAGGCCTAAACTACAACTTACATCTGAGAGATACCTCAAGGAAGCGATTTCACACCAAAAAAATGCTATAAAAGGAAACTTCTTTATTGCCATTTGAATAACAGCATCTCTTTCATGTTTTCCCACGTGGGACTCATTCTGGCCCAGCGACCACTTAAGTTGAGGCTCTTAGCACAACTGGGCGACTGCTGCCAAGTCTGAAACAGTCGACGACTCGCAGGTTCCGCTGGAGTGGAATGCAGCGGAAGTATTAAAATCACAAAAAAGAAGGGCGATAGTAAGAGGTTGGATCTTCTTCGGATTCCCTCTCAAAAAGCCAGACTACGGTTGCCTTTGCAATAACGAGACTCCACGAACCGGAAGGGGGATTTTTTGTGTTTCCAAGGAAGAGGAAGAAGCGGTGCAAAAAAAATTGAACGGCTAAATGCGCCGCTCCTTGCTCTCCTCTTGCTTTTCCCCTCCCCCGCGAACACTCGTTTCAATTTCCCTGAAATTGAGTCCGTGCTCTTGCACTCCTGCTATGGAAAAAAGATTTCCGAACGTGACTGACTCGCATAGAGACTTTGCGCAGAGAAAAAGCAGTCGAATGTAAGAAGTGTATGGCGGAATGGAAGGAGATATTTCGATCGGATTCGGAAAGGGAATGTACGCCCCTGAGGCGGTGGAGAAGAAGACGAGGAAGTCTTCTAAGTCTTACGGCAAACCAAAGTTCAAAGACCTCTCGAAAATTTGTCAGAAAACATGGCGAAGGCCTCTCATAGGTACTAACCATTTAGATCTCTGAAATAAACGAATTTTAGGGAAAATAACTTTGTTCTATGAATTATATAGAGCAAAGAGGTTATACCTCCGTCTGTTCCCCCTCTCTGTACGTTTCACATCAGTAAGTATTTTTCAGGGACGAGAAATCTCTCCAAGCCGCATTTCGACTTGTGGTAGGGAGTGTAACTACTATTGATCTAATTCCATTATCGATTTACGCGGAAAATTGAATAAATAATTAATTAAATAAATTTCTAACCTTTTATTTTGTTTGTAAGATACCAGATACTTATTTCAATGAGATTCCACAGATAATTAATATGGGTTCCTCCAAATTTGATAGAAATTCAATTATTCAACTAACTAACCTTATCTAGTATTCAGATGATGCATATATATTCATAATCTTTGGTGAAAAAAGGAAATTCAGAAAATCTATTCATGATGAGGAAGCATTATTGTGAATTATGCAACACATTCCAGACAACTGTAAAAACAGACCTGTGAAAGAATCACCAACTATTCTGCTATTGTCATCCTAAATGTCCATCCACATGATTACAGTCCATACCGACTGGATACTAATGCTATACGATGTTTTCTTCTTGTATGATTCAATAGTATTCTTAGCGATCAAATCTATTGAAGTACTGCCATTGGAAACGTGTTTCTAATAGTAAGGCTGCTTTCACTACCGAGTCCTGGAGTATGCCCAACGAATGTTCGGGTGATGAATATATTGAAGATATATGATATATTGAGATATTGAATCCCCTGTCAAGTGCACCTCACTTTGATTCCAATTGACAATCATGAGGCACTCATGCGCCTAAATGTCATACTCTGAGAAAGCGAGAGTCCAAATCCGGAGGAGGATTCCTCAGTGATTCAATACATTTCCGTAGGCATCTCAAAAATGACGGTTCCTTTCATAGGAAGCTTTTAAGGGAAATTCGGGAAACCTCTATATGATACTACTCTACTTTAGAAAATTGGAAAACTTTAGGGATGGCTTTCCGCCTTCATCCTTTCGCTTCTTTCATGCGATCATTCGAGTGGAGGGGCTCTTTTGAGGGAATCATTACGAGGATTCAATACACACGAGAACTCTACCGAGCAGCGGAAAGCATCGCTGGAATCAGAAGTCGGAGAATTTGGGAGTATGATTATAGATATACATATGCATCAAAGCGCTGAAAGGAAATCAAGGCTAATGGATTCGGAGCTCATAAGCCATTTCTATTCCTGCGCATATTCCGAGAGAGGAAAACTCTATTCTTTGAAGAAGCAGATGATAACATTCGTAGAAAATGACAGCGAAAATGGAGATTGCTATCGAACAATATATCGCGGTTATTGTGACTATGAGAATACCGAATGACTTCTTTCCATTGAAACTATCGGAAAGTAAATAGGAGATCTCGAATGAAGATTTGCGAATTTTTGGCAAACGTTTCGCTTTTGCGCAGCATTACTGTTCAGTTCGATACGCACAAAAACATCCACAAAACGTTTAAATGTATTCACTACTCGAATGAGTTTTTGATAAGTACGGGCGTAAGATGAAACAATTATCGACAAAAATGATAACTGCACAGTTTGCTGGCCGCGATATCGGAGTGGATTGCACGCTACCGCTCCAAGGTTCGAGCCCCGGCTATTCAGAATATTTTTGTAATGGAATTGTGGTGTGTGCTCGTCTATTGTTGCTCTTCTTGCAATTGTCCGATGAATGGAGGTTTGTGGGGGCACCTGAAAGTAAGTAAATACATACACGATGCTTGGGATACTTAGAAACCACTACACATTTACAGAAAAACTAAACGAATGTACGCGCAAAATTCAAAAACAGGGAAGAACCGGTCTCTTAGTCATCTGTTAACAGCTAAAGAAGTCAAAAATCAAACAATATTTCTTTATAAAAATAACCTCATTTGAAATGCATCATGTCCAGAATTTTAGACTACACATGACAGGACAGACAGACATGAGTAAGAAAGGACAACAGACAATATTATTCAGACCTCATATATAACTCTATCCCGATCAGATGAATATGATATGGTACATATTTGCTCTGGATGTTATAATATGTGGAAAGACTACATTCGTAGGTTATAAATAGTTATAAAACAAAAATGTCCTCCCACAAAGGCAAATGGAAAAAGAGGGAAAATTCAATAAAGAAATTAGATATATTTACAGAATGATTGACCTTTTATTGGCAAGAAACATGTGGAAATTAAGATGACGTTGCCAACTTTAAGGAAGGATCATTTGAATCTTTACATTTAAGGATCGAAGTAAAGAACGTTTTAGTTCAAAGGAGATCGAATTCCAAAGGTCAGGGACAACACGTAAGAGCGATTAAAATAAATGTTCGAAAAATGTGTCGGACAAGGTGCGTATATAGGTGCAGTACGAGAGTTTACTACAGCAGCAGTAATGCTAGAGGTGAGGACTATGTCTTATACTACGAGCGAAATTCAAAAACTGATGAGAAAAACGAAATAAAAAGAAAGCACAAAAGGAAAAGGGTTTGGGTGACTTTGCATCATAAGGCGTGCACCTAGGAAAATTCCCAATGGGAAACGGACATGAAAAAAGGCAGAGTTGCGAGAATCGAAGACCTCACCATATTCAACATTCTAAAGAGAATGCAATAAGCTATAAATAATAACTTAATATGAAGATTCGGGTAGATAATGACGTGCAAATGTGAATAATTCAGGCTTAATCAAATGTCATGAGCTTAAAAAAACACCCGAATCTCGAATTTCACTCATAAGTCTTTCATACAGAGAATACGTGCATAGCTTTATGTAAGCATATACGTTGTCATAAAGCGTAGAAATATGGTAGCATTAATAAGGAAATTAGTCATCACTTCTGATAATTCCCAATCTGTTTTAGTGGAAGACTTTAATTTCATATTTCCCGAAAATGTCCTGAAATTCTAAGAAAATAAAAACCTGGACACGTTTACATTGAAGGCCCAAAGCTGGTGTGTGACGACGTAACATTCGCATTCGATTCGAGATTGTTTCCAAGAGAAGCTAAAACAGCGGTGAGTTATGCGGAGCATTCATTTGGGAGAAGGATGAAAAAAGAGAGAAGCGCGGGGCGAAGTGGAAAACAAAAGATTGGCATCTCGCGCCATCTCCTTCCTTGGGAATGCGACTGCACCGCGATGGAGGATCAGTCAAGGGACTCCGCCGTCCATAAAGTGGCGCTGGGGGAATTCCGGGAACACGCAAATTCGAGTAAACAAACGCAACGTGATTGCGCATTCTTCGCACGAACGGGAGCACACGCGATTTGAATGCTAGTTGTCCCGAAGGCAGGGTTGCCACATTTTGAAATCGTAGCCACGGGACAAATAACCGTATTCTTCGGTTATATACGAAATCGATACGGGACATCATCAAATCTCAATCTCATCGCATCTCGACCAATACTCTTTACATTATACATTTTTAATTGGCCCCTAATAAAATATATCAGCCCTATAATGTGGAAATCTAAGCATTGCTATTGGACTTAACTGAGGCGATTTAATTTTAGGTACATGTACGTGCTACGCATTAAAGATAAATGTTCAAATAGTTACACTGATTAAATAAAACTATCATTTGCCATTTTCCAACTGATATTTGACTTCTATTGGTAGATAATCCAGAATCGATCCTTTATTGGCAACCAGAAACTTTGAAAACTTTGGTGTGAGGCTTTGGAGTTTTTGAATAAGGCTTATTTGACAAGATGAGGAGTGAGGTAATATCCACGTAAGCTCATCGCAATGACCGTTTGAATAGAACTTTTCATGACATTAGATAATGAGTAATTAGGATGGTATAATACCACTAATCATAATGCATTAGCTTTAGTTACATCGCAGACATTAACAAGACCGAGGAAAAGGTAAAAGGATTGTACAAATCCGTCTATCCCGAATCCAAACACCAAAGAAAAATATTCTATCACTATTTAGTGTACGTAAAATGAAACGTAAAGGTCACTGATGGTTCGCATAATGTAAATATTATATACTTAAAAACATGATGGTTTACGGAGGTTTACTATGTTTAGTGATTACGTATAGTCAAAAACCGCTCTGAGATCCCATTTCGGATAATCCGCACACGAGCAACCGGAAGTACCCCTTCTTCCGAAAATTACTGACTCTATAAAAATTTCTCGGATTGCTACAGAATGAGAGTGATAGAGAGAAAGGACCTTAGGGAATGAAAGCAAAGTGCAGGATGATTGAGGATTGGTAATTTCAGTCGATTCGCAAGAGAGTACATCGAGAGCAACCATTAAAATAAAACAAAGGAATAAAAATTGAATGGGAGATCGGAAGGGAATGAATAATGAAAAGGAAGTGATCTTTGGGAGATTTCTGATGCAAAGGTCATTTCGATGAATACTTTGACCAAAATAGTTTTATACACACGATAATGTCCATAAAATAGATGAGGCTACCTATGGTTTAACTGCGAGTGTACTATAACATTCAGTAATAGAGAGAATGATTATCTAATGTCCGTATTTGGATCATTAGTATATACCAGAAGTTTACAATCCTACTTAGGTAATGCTGAATTAACTCCGTATTATTGAGAAATATATCAGTTGGTTCTCAGATAACATAGCACGGATATAAATATCATATAAAAATTAATATACTTCTGAAATAAAAATTGTCTGTGTTATTAATTGTATTCTATAAAATAGATGTCAAATTTTTTCACGGTAATACCATCTCAGCTTGATCTTACTTCATAAAATTCACAGAAATCAATTCCAAATTACATTTTCTATTTTGACATCAATTCACATTGTAAGTGAATTCATTCCGAAAATTTCTCATGATTTTAATTTTCCGTTCAAGAAGGCATACCTTTTTATCATTGCAAACAATTAATTTAAGCGACATGAAACAAATAGAATTACCCATCTGTTTTACAGCTCAAAAAATTTACGATCATAAAATTTCCTGGTAATATTCCCCAGTAATATTCCATTACTACAAATTTCCGTAATCGCGATTAAACTAAAAAATTAATAAAATGCGGTCGAAGGGTCGGATGTGGAGAATCGAACAGCGATTCACTGCGGCGAGAAAAATCCGTGAGGAGTGAATGTGGGTCACACGCCCTAGTATCTATGGCAGCCACGACATATAAACACAACAAAAGTAATGGAATTCAAATCAAATTGCAACCGGAAAACTGCTCTGATCTAAATATCGTTGAATTCTGTACGGGTTAAAGGATAACATATTCCCAAAATAGGGAAGGAAACGAAACCAAATTCTGCGCACGAATCGGTGTGCGTGCCTCGGATGAAAGACACACGTGATCGCTAAAACAGATCGAAAGATATACGTTTCCGTGCTGCAATTGAGCTTCTAAAGACAATCTTGAACGAAAGGGAGGATAGACAAAACAACCTTCCATGAATAAAGAGAGCAATTTTCTAGGAAGAGTAACATCGATTGAATTGAGGATAGAATGCAAGGGAAAAGACAGAGGGGAAGGCAGAGGCAAAATATGTTAGATGAAATAAAGCTGGGAGTGAGTTACCATGTAACGAAAGAAAGGGCTATGATTGGGGAATACTAGGGCACATGGACCTACCGAAAGGTAGACTATACTTAACTAACTAACATCGATTTAAGTATTCATTTGATCGTATAAGGAGGATAATATTTTCTTACGTATGATGTTGGCATATGACACATATTTAATTCTTTCAATTTAGATATTTTTGGGGACTGACGTTATTTATTTATTATACATATAATTACAATTATACATCTTATATCAACTTTGTCATCGGTTATTAGCATCAAAATGTGCAATTGACTAACCATTTCATCACCCGACGTAAATAACGGCAATATATATGTAAATGAACATTTCAATCATACACATCGATAATTTATCGATTATTAAGTAGATAGAATAAAAATTTAACCACGAAAGATTAAACATTGTGGAGGGTATAGTGACAATTTTGGTCATCCTGAGCCAGATTTTGCTCGTCCACTCAAATACAACAGAATAAAACAAAGTAACAGTCATACAGTTCGAATATAGTAACTCCTGCCTCCAATTGGTTTAAAGTAAAATAAATAATAAAATTATTCTCAAATCTAACACATCAAATAAAAGAAAACTTAAACAGAAACACATTAAAAATAATGCAAATTAACATTACAAAAGAATTACAAAACAAAAATACTAATTTCTTACATAGAAACAAGAAGATATCATTTACATCCATATTAATATTATTATTTCTGACGAATACACACAACTATATCCTAACGATCATCATCATCATTGGTTTTCTGCCAAATGGCAGGTCCTTGGCGTCATTGGTTTTAAAATAATTTCCTTCCCAAGGCTTTAACTTTAAATTTCGTACATAGAAACAAGAAGATATCATTTACATCCATATTAATATTATTATTTCTGACGAATACACACAACTATATCCTAACGATCGTCATCATCATTGGTTTTCTGCCAAATGGCAGGTCCTTGGCGTCATTGGTTTTAAAATAATTTCCTTCCCAAGGCTTTAACTTTAAATTTTGCATATCCTTTTACTTCATCCAAAAGCTTTCTTCTCCTTCTCCCTCTCTTCATCTTTCCCTCCACCACTCCCTCCACTGCCATTTACAATAGTCCTTTATGCCTTAGGAAGTGTCCAATCCAAATCCTAATGAGAAAAGTCCTAATAAGAAAAGTGAGTAACAGGAAGTCGATCCCGAGACTTTAGGACTGGAACTCTAGCTCACTAACCACTCCGCCACAGTAGTATATGACGTACTGTAATATTTTGAATATATAATCGGACGAGAGCACTTCATCGCTGAAATGTTTTGCTTCAACTAGATTTACTACAAAAGTAATATTACAATTTAATTTTTCTTCACAAATGAAACATTTTTCAAATGCCTGCTGTGGATATCTGAAGAAAAGACTTTGGCTAATATAGCTTCGCTTGGACTATGAATAAGATTAAAAACCCGAGAATGAAATTAAAGACTGGATCCATGCCACGCGACCGCACCAAACGCAAGAGGGAAAAGGTCTCAAATATCGGTTTCCCGCCTTTTTTGTATCGAGAGCGCCATTGATTCCGTGAGATTTAATCCGCTTTCACGCACTCCCCCGGAAAAAAACAGGAAATGTGTTTCTTTCAGAGGGCGGAAAGAGTTGTTTTGCACCACCGAACGAAGTATGCCCCGGACGATTAAAAAAGCTCAGCCGTGCGCTTTGTCGATATCCGAACTTATTTTTTTTTTTTTGACACGAGAAAAATCCAGCCGATCACATTTGCTCGATTTCGACCCATCGATTAGCGATTTTCCTGTCGTGTGCTCCGAACTCCATTCTTGAAAATAAAACAGAAAAATTGAAAAGTGGGGAGCGGAGGAAATTGAAGAAAGGTGCTCCGGCGGAGGCGTCAGGGCGGAAAATGCGTATTCTGCCGCAAATGCTGCGCGAATGCGATTTCTCGGCGAATGCGCGTGGAAAGTGAAAGAGGGAGACAATGTGAAAGGGGGACCGAAGTGAAAGGGGGGACCGAAGTGAAAGAGAGGCGGAGTGAGAGTGAACAATGCCACCCTCTGGCTAAATGAGTATCTACCACGCGCACACGTTACAAAATTCATCCGCGCGTTAACCCTCGCTAGATAGACATGTAGAGGGGGAAGGAAAATATGGAGACAAATTAAGTACAAAGGACTTCATGGCCGTCGAATTGGAGACGAAGTATCACTGATTCGACCGATAGCCACCTTAGAATGTGAATGTGATGCAGGACATATCAGCTCTCCGAATTCCGGAAATCTCAGCTTTTCAATGGACCAATGTGAATTTATTTTCTAAGATGGGCTACTTCGAAAAGGATGAAGGTTATAATTCTAATAAAATTTAGTTCATAATAAATTACACGAATAAATTTTAATATTTATTTAATTCCTTCCCTAACGAATGTCTTGTCTAAGTTGGATATGAAAAAAGCCTATGTTTTCTATTTCTTAATTTGTGTGCTTACAACTGCTTAACTAACAACGGAGAGAATATTTTACCCTCGAAGGGTACCCTTTAGCTGTTTAATAAAAATTTTACTTTCTAATTCCTTAATTTTTAACCTGTTTACGGTGATTCTACGCATTAGGTAAAGCAAGAGAGACGTGCAAATGGATCAAAGATGAAAGAAAGCATGCTAGACAAACACAATCCGCTAAACAATTCCACTGAAATATCTATTTGAAAGTAGAAAATGGACAAAAAGGAGAAGAGACATGCCTAAATGCGAGACTACTCGGGCGAGACTGGATTTTAAACCACTCTCTTCTACAATATTTCTTGGGTGCATCAGGGAAGAGCTTAACCATTCGTATATTAATATATTTAATGAACCATTTCCTGACCTACTGCGAATTTCTAGTTGGATAAAGATCTTGAGACTGACGTGAATAAAAAATTAAAACCTAAATGAAATGCGTGTCTATCGCGATAGCTTGATTAAAATGCGTGTTTACCCGCGGGGCTTAATTTGCAGTTCATTTGTTTTGAGTTGTGCGATTGCTCACACTGCTTTCAGCTCCTTCTGGCACGTTCCATCGCGGTCAAGTATTCTTCCACCTTCCTCGAAATATAACACAGTTAAAAATGGATGATTCTAGTTTGTCGCTCTATAATGTTACTTTTAACTTTATCTTTCGGACATTAGAAAACTAAAATAAAACAGTTTTCATAATTTCTCACATTTTATCTATAGAAATATTTACGATTTTATAATGTATAATAAAGATAACGAAATTCGACCGCGAGATGAATGAAAGTTTATGTTGGAAACATCCGTTTCGAAATTGGTGTATGAAAGCGGAATTTCCGCACATCGAACGCAGTGTCCCCGTTTGGAACTTTTTTTTTGCGTGGCCGTTGGCAGATTCATAAGTAAAGAAGCGTTACCTTTTCGATCTCGGAATCAAAGCGCTAGCGGAAGTTCGCACTGGCGATTATAATTTTCCATACTTTGATCAGAAGCATTTCGTACGAATACTTTTTCCGAAAACTACTCGTTACCAGATCGAATACTTTTCAAAAGAGAGGAATGCATAATCAAGAACGAATGAAATTGATTTCCCTTAAATATGAGTCCGACTCATAAAAACTTCAAAAACATACTCGGCGAAGTAATAAGGAAAGGTTCGGATGTATAGTTTTATCAGAGTAATGCGGACTTCAAAAGGAAAGAATCAAAGGAAAGCTAACCGTAAATTAAAGCCGAGAGTAGTTTTAAAAAATGGCATTTCTGTACTTATTTATGTTTACTAGTACTGCGCACTTTTGAAATATATTTCACATTGTATTACGCAAGCAATGTAGGTCAACGATGCAATTATAGAAATAAAGTTACTTCCAATTCTACAACGGAGAAACTACGCAAAAACTGCATTAACTTTTCTTTACCTATCATGCCATCAGATATGACCATTATATCATGAGATTTGAAATGTTATTAAGTTAGATCTCACAACCTGGCTATATTCCTACAACTTTTATTTCATTATTTTGATTATACAAGGGATAAGCTTTACAATAATTGCTTTAAGTTTTTTTTACCTATGCCATGAGATAAAAAATGACCCTTTTTCATGAGATTTGAAAGTTATCTAGTATCATTAGATCTCATGTTTCAGTTTTGTTTTTCTAAATTTAAATCTCTTCATTCCTTCAAAATACTTCCCCCGATTTCTGATTTAATTTTTGTCTATGGCGAGTTCTTAATTTGAAAATTCCTATGGTCACTAGAGCTGCTATGGAAAGAGTTAATCTCAGATCTTTCCATGGAATAAAAGGTCCAGTAATGGATGTACGAAATTAGTTTGGAAGACTGAAATGGGGAACACCTTTAGTTGGACGATAAAGGGAAATTAATAACACGAATAAGTAGAATCCTTTGGAAAAAGGTATTTCATCTCATATAATGCGTCCAAGTTTTTTTTTCCATCGCTATCGAAGAGATAAATTTTCATTGTTTGGATACCTCGCACAATGGCTGAAGAATCACCACATATGTCGGCGTAAATGCTCCAAAACCATCTGAAAACCTTTAGTGACTCATCAGGATTACTATTCCCTCTGTAGCAACGGAATATGCATTTAAAGGCGAATATAATAAGCGCTCTTCCACCGCAGTCACTGTGGATTTTTAGTCACTTCGGTATTTGAACGAGTTCGACCGATAGATGCTAATTTTCCGGAAGAAGTAATGAAAAGTCCTTCATAAAACGGAACGTCACTCGATTAGCTCTCTTCCTACGGACCAAAAATTCGAATGCATAAAAGATTTAGAATAAATATAACTCCTCCGATTGATCCAGAGTTACAGCATTGATGAACGGGAAAATAAATACCCCTTTGACATAAATCTTTGCTTAAATTGACGAATTCTAATTTTAGTTGTCGAAAAACACGCGCGTGTTCCTGAGTTCTGGCCTTCCATTATCGGTTCAAAAGGTTTGCTCGTAGGTATAATCCCAATGATTATTCCGCACTGTTTTATTTCCTCTTTTCCATTCCGATTGCAAATACCGATGGGAATAAAATGAAAACTCGACGAAATTTGAAAACTGAATGCGCATTCGGAATGACTGTTTGCATCGTCAATGGAGCTTCCGGCAAACCAAACGCAAGCTGAGGGCACTGGCCGCTGGAATATTTTACATATTTATGTTTTTTCCTTTTAATATTGGGCCTTTTCATGAGAGAGTGAGGTATCCGTAGTCTATGGAATAGCTCTCTCATGTTCGATGTTCTCGGTTCGAATTTCTGGAAATTCATGGCTGATTGAATTTTCTTTTCATGTTTTGCAGGTAAATACATCCGATTCGCCCAATCGCCCCGCATCAAAACACAGTAGAGCAACTGGGAAGTTTTGCCATTAAGGAAAATAGGCTGCGGAAGGAGCAAAAGCAGGTACATTAATGATAAGCAGAGTATGTATCTGTTGGAATGCTTTGAATTTCGTCATCCTAAAGCCTGAAATGTTCGAGAGCTTTTGCAGTAATGACACGTCGTATATTCTCTCGTTCTGGAACTATCTTTGATTTTGGTCGCTTTTGCCTTTTTCGGTGAGGTTTTCAGCTTTATTCCGATTATATCAAAACGCAGTTCTCACTGCGTATCCCACCTGGTGTCCTAAGGGGCTGTCTCATTTACACAAAAGTATTTGGGCTAATTTTATTCATAATCATTAGAAACCGCATCTGCAAACGTTTACTACTTTCGAAAGTTAATTCTATAATTAAGCGGTATTATAGAGATGAAACATTTGAAAATTTCACTTCAAAAACCGAATAAATATAAAATCAAAATAGGAAATCGCGAAATATTTTATAGAATTTAGTAATTTTCTCAAAACTAACTGTGCTTGTCTTTAAAAATAACAAGTTAGGAATATCTGATACAAACTCACTATTTTAGTCCTTCCTCCATGTTATCAAATATGTTGTTTATTTTCTCTCCTCGCATTGGTATTCGTGGTTTGACAGCGCATTTGAAAATAGCTCTAAATTAATACTTTAATCGTAGCACTTTCTCCATCTCTAACCAAGTGCGTTCAACATTTGAAAGATATACGGATTTGTATTAAATAACTAAAAGCACAGAAGCAAAGGGATTATCATAACGTTCAGAAAAAATATTTTAGAAGACGTTTTATCTTCTTGACAAATTTTATTTCATGCAAGCTGTTGCTGTTAGACTTTCTGAATGTGGTACAGGAAATTTGAAGGCACCTCATAGACGGCCTGAATGGATAATCTACAGCATTAACATTCGATAATCAAAGTCGAAAAATAGGTCACAATCTTAATATATATAAAACAGCATTTTATAGAAGGTTTGCTCCATAAAACGTTTATTTACATTAGATATTTCAAATAAATTTTCTGAGGCATGGTCTAAAACATGAGATATATTGTTTCAGCGTTGTTGTGGATTCGTGTAGTGAGTAATTCTACTGTTTTAACAGACATTTTCATTCATATGTTGAGTCAGAGGAAAAGTAAAATGGAAATTATAGAAAGTGGAAAGATTTTCATGATAACTAAAAGAACAGAGTATAACCAAGGAATTATCAGCTACGATTGATAATGAAAATCTCATTGAAAATTAAAACGATCTGAATTGATGATTGCTGAAACAGCATAAAGTCTGGACTTTTTACGTAAACAATCCTTGCCAGATCTATGTTTAAGGAGGATTTTCAAAGTGCTAGACAATAATCACAAGGTGAGTTCAGGAAATGAAGCTTTCTGGTAAATAGGAAACAGTATTACGGAATCCCACTGAATTATTCCACCACATTTCCCGATTATAAAACTATTAATAAGGACTGAGAGACGATAGGGTGACCCTGAGAAATATTATTTTACCCTGTTTAAAAGGAGGACAATAATGCAGCGTTAATTAATAGTTAAGTAGTTAATAGTTAACTATGTAAAATTCTGCTGCCAAAAATAACTGGAGGACTACGAGAATTACTTTTTAGTTAATGCTAATTTTTAACAAACTCTCGCTTAAAAAGAAATAAATATGATCAATGAACCATCAATTTTGCGCGGAAATGGAGACCTATACAGAGTATGCTGCAATTAAGAACTTATTACAATATCAAACCACGATAACCATATATCAGAGGAAAACGTTTTAGGAAACGTATTTAGAAGAGTACCCCTCCCCTAGAATGACCGTTCTTCTTGCATTATTCGTTGGAGGTGCTCCATTTTTCTGCTAATCAGTACATTTCCCTTTGAAGTTTCCTGAATTCTTATAGATTCGTTCATTGCACAATAATAACTTGAAATAACATAGTGATATATCGTTAACGCCTAAATAATGTTGGCGGCTTTTAATATCCCTCAGTTCTTCGAGATATTTTTAATAGATTGGAGCAGCGTTTGAATTAACTATCAATATTTAATATCCCAGAAATTCATAGTAATAACTTTACTTCGCCAATTAATAAGACAGTGACGACCCGGGTTTTATAGAAATGCTGCAACTTCAGGTATTATGTATTCAGTGGTGAAGTAAACTCAGTGGTGCTCGCCTTATTCAGTAGTGAAGTTATTATTATAGATTTCTGTCTCTCAAACTGCCACAAAGTTAAGTCTGAGCTTATCACTTGAGTTAATACATCGATTAAATTGAGTGTAAAGTGAAATTTATGGAGCCGCTGCAGAAAATAATCTCTGCGCAGATGATATTACAAGGTTAATTCCCTTCTCATTCCCTCAAAGCCAAGAAAATATTTTTATAATCCCTTTCGGGAAAATTCACTGCGGAAAATGCACGTTTTCATTTTAATAACAAACCCATTTCCAGAGGGCGCTCATTAACTAAATAATCTCGTATTTTCCGCATTTCCCTCCGTGGGCCCACATCGATTGCCCTCTAAACGCGACTTGCATCGGATCTCCCGCGGCTCGACAATTCACCCCAGGCATCCGATTACAGCGCCCTACGTGGGCGCACTCTTAAACAAGTGGAAACATAAACCTCTCCCCTGAGAACCAAACTCTCTCCCGTTTATTTCCTTTTTTGCTCGGCGGAAGAACTTGGCTCTTTCCGAACGTTAAGGGGAAAAAGAAAAATTTTCGTCTTCGGCTGTGCGAGGGAATCGTTTACACGGACGATTAAGCATTTCGACGCCCTCTCTTAAACGTGTGGGAAGGGGGCGATGTAATGGCGCCGAGAAATAAGAAGAGAATTGGAGGAAAGGGTTTGCGCCACCCTCACAGTCCTCGATTCGACTGTCGTAACCCTTATCCTGAAAACATTCCCAAGAACCGATCTCCCGGTAAACATCCCTCGGAAGGGTTACCATGCCAACGTTCCAAACACCTTTAGCGACCCTGGATTATTTTCCGCCACATCCCCAGGTTTTCATTGAGTTTTAGTCCTTGCTGATATATGTTCGTCAACCGTTCTAACATAGACTTCAATTTCCTTCGGTTCATACCTATAATAGAGTAAGCGTAGGTATAAATATTTTGCTAAAAATAGTGCTTTTACTTCAGTGCGGACAACTTCGCATTTTTACACTTTCAAAACTGTCCACAAAATGTTTCAAACCTCGGATGTCCACAGACATCTCTAGCGAGCTGCTCTCCTGGCCGACAAATACTTTGTTTTGTCTATTTGCGAATAGTTTTAGGATGGGGCAGTCGCCCAGCGCTGTTTCTTGTTAATGTCAGCCAAATTTGTAATAATGAGGACCCGAGAGGAAACACAAAACTTTAAGAGAGAAAAAATAAACGTGGTTTTCGAGAGTGATATCGATAAAATCACTCTCGAAATTATCGAATCGAAAATAATATCACTCTCGAAATTATCAAATCTCGAAAAATCGATCGATGATACTGACTTGGATTCATCGATCAATAAGTTCGATACTTTAAGAAATTTATGCCGATTAATGAATTTTAATGTTTTTCGATGTAAATAATTCAAGTTATCAACAATTTCATAATTAATATTTACTTTTAAATTCCTGTAATTCTAAAAAGTACGTTTTTTGAAACTTAGCTTTCATGAAAATTCATTATTCTATACTTTTCACCGAATTAATTTCTTAATTATATCTATTAAATAATTCATTAGCTGTTTTGGCAATTGTAAATTGTAATAATATGATGGAATTATAATGCTTTATGTAGAAGCATGGCTGATCTATCTGCCGAAAAATCAAACATGGGAAATTGAACTGTTACAGGCGGCCTAAGAAAATCTCGTCCATATCTATGAAAATTCGCGAGCCGGACTGGTAACGTTGATGTACGTTCCTTATAGCACACTGACATAAACTACGTAAATTAAAAGTTCATTTCTCACGAGATACTGTGAAAATCTCGCTGCACTTAAACACGAAATCCAAATATTTCCTCGAATTTTTCCCCTTCACCAGCTACGAGCGAACATGATGTTTCTCAAAACATGTAGAACGAGATTTCGTTACATATATCCTAAAAGCAACAAAAAAATCATTACATTGACCTATTTTACTCCGGCGGTGATGTAGCGGAAGTGTAATATAAGTGAAAATGAATGTAAATACGATTAGAGAGTCATAAAATGCCTTTGACCCAATTTTTTGCATTCACGGCCACGGGAAATGGCAATTTCGGCTGCTTCCGCGACTCATTTAATTTAAAATAGAAAGTTTCCTCTTTTAGCTCAACAGATTCTGGAACATCCACTGCAAGTTCCAGCAAAATTAAAACGCATGATGAGAGTTCACAATTATTTTCGCTCCAATGCGATATCATTTCCGCGAGAGAAAAAGGCATTTAGGAATTTTTCGAATTAATATGAAATTTCCTTTCCCCAGAATTCAAAACTTTTTGTGGAATACAATTTAACTCAGCAAAATAATTCTCCCTCTCCGATAATGCAATTCATTGAAATAAATTTACGAGATTACTTTCGCGAGGTGAGCATCCACCGTTAGTCATTTTGGCATTGTTTGTTCAAAAAACAGTTTCGCTTCTCTTTGGACAACAACAATGTATTCTTGATTCGAATTATAAAATCAGGGCCAGAATTTAAGAATCAACGATGCAATCAAATGCAAAATAAATAAAATGATTCACAAGCCTTCATCGTGAAATTGTAGTGGAAATGAAAGTAACTTCTATTTACCATTACCTTCTAGATTGCTTACCACAAACAAATCACTATGTGTGATACACAGTGGCACCTTGGTTAACAACGACCTTAGTTAACGACAAGTGGCTGTGATCAAAAGATATCTCGGATAATGACGTAGTCTTTGGTTTACGACGCCTTCTGGCGAAGATTGACAATTCAACATTTCTTTTATAACTTTTCATTTTATTAATGACAATTTTTTGTTGCTAATTGAATCTATAATTAAATAACTGTATGTACCAATTTTAATTACTTGTTTTTTATCTGTATATTTGAAATGCAGAATGGTTCTGGAAAACATGTATAACGATGGATTTGGTTAAAGAGTACAATCTTCGAACGTATTACCGTCGTTTAAAAAGGTACCAATATATATAAATATTTCCATGAAAAGTCTAAGTGGGTTTATTGAGTAAAAAATTAAACCATAAAATTTCTTTCCTTTGGCGAACTTCCTTGCTGACTTTAGAAAGCAACTATGGTAAATACAGCTACTAAAGTCATCCCTTCCTATTGTAATGCGACTAATGTAATATATTTGAGGAAGAAGAAAACTTTTCTGATAAAAATATCTCATCAAGAGCCTACTAATAACCATTCTTGATCGCGCCTCGAGGAGAGGCAAAATAGTGCTTCTTAAAGAAACGATAAAAATACGCCAACTTTAATTGCCGTTGATCTGATGGGATAATTTTTAAATGGTAATGACTGCTCTTTGCTTTCCCAATTTTCATTTCAAATTTCGCAAACTCGCACTTGAAACTGCTACAAATACCCCTTCAAGTTTAAAACTTCGTCCACTGGGGCGTGATGCAGCCACTTCCGGGTTCGAAGCAACGCGTGTTCTCCGCCGCAGTTCGTGAACTCATGACTTATCCAATAATTCATCGCCTGGAGAAGAAAGACGAAATTTAATGGATGAAATATTAATAGGAATCCTACGCGAAGATCCTCCAGTTCTTGGAGAACGTTGTTCTCGGCGGAGTCGAGGAATCACACCCCAGTGGCCGGGAATAGAAGAGAAAGGGCAGAAGGAGGCCATGGCGATCGTTCTTCAGCCGTCCCGTGGGAATCCCGTGTGAAGCAGCCCTGTGTCCAATGGGAGGTGACATCCATCGGGTGGAGAGGGGATTGTGCCGGAAAGATACGAGGAGACAACGGACGGCGTGGAATAGACCTTTGGGATGAGAGCGAATGCCGAAAAGGAGGAATTCTGTGGAAATGCCCTTCTCCTCACAGCACGGATTTCTCATTCCCTGTCGCGGATTCGAACTCATTTGTTTCACCTGCACGCCTCACCTGGGAAGTGTTCACCGGATTTCGGAAAGGAATGAGGATTAATATATTTGTGAGGCTATGTCAGGGGTGACGTGAAATAAATGTGTTCTTCATACTGCCTGAAGATTTTACGAGCATTTAACTCTTCAATGTCCAAACAGTCGGGGGTACGTCAAAGTGCAAGGGTCGTTTTATTAACTCGCTGATATTCATGACGACTTGAGAATGTCGTATTAATGCCAAAAGGACGAGTATGCAAAAAAAACATGCTAAAGACGTCAACTTGTAGCCGTAAAATCTTCCATTACCAACTCATTATACACGTGATGAGGGTTTATTTTGGTTGCTATGTAGTTATTATTCAACAGCAAAATAGCAAAACAAATATTCTAAGAAACACATAGCTATTAAAGAGGTATAATACCTATAGTGGAGAGGAACACTGGAAATACCACGCAGAATACAGCCCCAAACTATCCAACAATCTCTTGGAGTGCAGTAAAGCAATAACAACCATCGATTATGAGATACATAATCTTTGGGAAATTAAAACATAATATTTTCTTCAATAGGGGTGATTTGGTTATCATACGAAGTTTATCATACGAATGGGAAAATTTTGCTGAATTAATTCATTATCAATTTTTATTCAAAACTACGGTGACAGTGGTTGTTTGAAGGAAATAGTTCAAATTAAACTAACCGAAGGCTTACCTGCGCCTTCCGAGCATACATCAGTATAGAGGCCCCTTTCCTTTCGTCCCTATATATCTGGTATCAAGAAAACTTCCCAGCTCATCTTCTAGAACAAACAGCTCGACAAATCTCCAATTAATATCCCAATAAGCACACACACAACGACACGAATCAATTAAAACTCGCGTATCAAACGTACACGACAAGCGAAATAATGCACAGTTCAAAAGTACTAAAAGAAACAGTTCCACCGCACTCACGCCAGCACGAAGCACGCTAAACTGAGGTCTCCTCATTCGCAGTGTCTCACGACCTTCACATTCAACCCTACCTCTTGTTTGCGCCAGGAGCGAACACCCTGCTGCTTAGTCAAACAGGGTTCGAAAGGTTTTACTCCAATTATTTGCGACCTTGGGTCGAAGGCACCGAGTAGCGTCCTAGAAAAGTTTCAGCCGAGGGGTTGTTGTTGCGGTGTGAGGAGTGCTGTCGATGGAGTCAATTCCTGGCTTATTGGCGGTGGGAAGGCCGTGGAAGCAATTCGATGACGACCTCTGAAAAGGAAGAAAGGGTGTAAAATGAAGTTGGTGCTGAAACAGCTGCTTTGTGCAAAATCACGTCAACACATGAGATCATAACGATATGAAAACAATACAATCTTTTCTCAATGAAAGAGAAGGCGAATATGAAATAGTTTCATACGAATGAATGGGAAAAGGATGTGTAAAACTATTTCATAAGAACAAAATTTTATCTTTTAATGAAGATAAGTTAGGATAATTCGCTTCATTGTAAATTAACTACTATAAATTTGAAGATATTTTGATTTTCTTAATACGTCTTTCTAATGATTCTTGATTCTTTGACAATTATTTTTTAATGCAGCACACTAAATTGTAACAAAAAAACCATAAAAATCATATTTAGTTTGGAATGGACTTTTAACACTGGTTCTTTTTTCGTGTAATGTAGAGGCTTAAGAACTGGATAATATAAATCAAAATTAGAAAATTCCAGTGAAAAAAGAAAAAGTTTATCTACTAGTCACTTTCCACCAAAGCAACATTGAAAAGGTTAACAAATGCAAAACAAAAATAAAAAAAGTATTTCTCCTAAACATTTAGGGCGTATATTGCATGCGTGGTTATGATTCACTATTTCATTGTTTTTGTTTGCTTTGCCATTTTCCAAACACTCCTTTGGCAACTAAAATGTTTGTAAAACGCCGTTTATAAAACACATTTACTTATCCGTCTTTTTGTCACACGAATAAATGTACCACTTTATTGCTACAATTTTCGCTGGAACTTTGGTAGTAGCTTACCGGAAATTGCTTTTTGTTAAATTATTTACATATTTAATTTATTTTCATCGCCAATAATTCCATAATGTAACTTTTATATCCTTAATTAAGGTGCGATTTTGTGGTTTAAATAGCTAATGGATTAATTCATGAAGTTCGAGAGAAATGTTGAATATTAAAGAGAGAAAGTTAATTACAGTCAACTTGATAAATAAGGTAAGACTCAACTAAAACAGGATGTTTTAAATTAATTAGTAATCACTTGTTAGCCGGCGGATGTGATCATTGCTTATGCAATCATTACTTGTAATAACATATTATGGTAATCGTTAATTAAGTTACATTTTTATTTATTCTCCAAACATGAAGAAATCCTATTGATTATATCAGCCGCTAATTGTCCGGTATTTTTACGAACAAAGTGAGCCGTCAAAAATTAGTTCTCTGACGAATACTTTATTTTTAAGTGGACATAAACAAAGGTTATTATTACTACGAAAAGAAATAGCAATAGCTCAAAACATAACCGCAGAAATAGTTCAGAAATCTGCCTCATCCCAAGATGGCTGAGAATTGAGATTCTCCCGCTGAGAGCTGTCATATGGATAATGGCAAAGTCGTAAATATTAAGAGGGGGGCAACAGTGCCCCCTTTCATCACGTCTTTCTACTTTCGCCTGGCGGGATTGTTTTGTTTCTACTCATCCTCCATACTTCCTGAAATGAAGTTGTCGCACGGCCGAGTGTCACGCCCCACTCATTTCTATTCTCTCTCTCCACAAAATATTCTTCCCTTTTCTCCAAAAGGACTGGTCGACGACGCTCTAGTATTCCCCCAGACAGTTTTCTTGTTGTGGAGGCCTTTTGAAGCCAATCTCTTTCTATAATAGCAATAAGGAATATTTAGCTTTCGTTAAATCTGAACATAAAATGAAATATGGTGAAATGACTTATTAAAACCCTTATCGCTAACAAAGAAAAGATACAACCTACGGACTGAAATCACACAAAACATATTTTATGAGTCGTATGTTGCGATAGATGGATGATGCTAAGGTTCAAACATTTTTTCTCAATACATAATGAATGTTAAATAAATTAGAGAAAATATTGTTTCCGTGATGAATTCAGATTCCCTCAAATCAATAGATGTATATGTATCGATGCCATAAAAAAAAAATAATAACACGAAATGAAGGCAATCCGGAACAGTTCTCCAACTTATGTAAGAATTTTTTATAT